>RJVU01061435.1:101529-139158 GCA_003731715.1 Anabarilius grahami
ATATATATATATATATATATATATATATATGAATATATGAATATTTTACAATAATTTGTATAAGTATATTTTTGTTTTTATCAAGAACTATAAGGAGAAATTTCAATTTAACACATTTAGTGTGTAAAATTATAAAACACTTGGTTCTTTAGAAAAGCATGCAGGGAAATCATAAAACATTTAATCATGCCATGATTGATTAATCAATAATTAATTTATAGTCCTAAGTAATTAGTTTTAAATTTTACCATCATTTTGTATTTTATTATTTAATTTGCAACGCTTCCTTGAGGAGTAGCACCTTTTTCACTTTTAAACTTTTTTATTTTTTGCATCAAATCAGTTTATAATGTTGTGATTCACCTCAGAGCAGGTTTGTTACTTATACAGGTCCTTCTCAAAAAATTAGCATATTGTGATAAAGTTCATTATTTTCCATAATGTAATGATAAAAATTAAACTTTCATATATTTTAGATTCATTGCACACCAACTGAAATATTTCAGGTCTTTTATTGTTTTAATACTGATGATTTTGGCATACAGCTCATGAAAACCCAAAATTCCTATCTCAAAAAATTAGCATATTTCATCCGACCAATAAAAGAAAAGTGTTTTTAATACAAAAAAAGTCAACCTTCAAATAATTATGTTCAGTTATGCACTCAATACTTGGTCGGGAATCCTTTTGCAGAAATGACTGCTTCAATGCGGCGTGGCATGGAGGCAATCAGCCTGTGGCACTGCTGAGGTGTTATGGAGGCCCAGGATGCTTCGATAGCGGCCTTAAGCTCATCCAGAGTGTTGGGTCTTGCGTCTCTCAACTTTCTCTTCACAATATCCCACAGATTCTCTATGGGGTTCAGGTCAGGAGAGTTGGCAGGCCAATTGAGCACAGTAATACCATGGTCAGTAAACCATTTACCAGTGGTTTTGGCACTGTGAGCAGGTGCCAGGTCGTGCTGAAAAACGAAATCTTCATCTCCATAAAGCTTTTCAGCAGATGGAAGCATGAAGTGCTCCAAAATCTCCTGATAGCTAGCTGCATTGACCCTGCCCTTGATAAAACACAGTGGACCAACACCAGCAGCTGACATGGCACCCCAGACCATCACTGACTGTGGGAACTTGACACTGGACTTCAGGCATTTTGGCATTTCCTTCTCCCCAGTCTTCCTCCAGACTCTGGCACCTTGATTTCCGAATGACTTTGGACCACTGAGCAACAGTCCAGTGCTGCTTCTCTGTAGCCCAGGTCAGGCGCTTCTGCCGCTGTTTCTGGTTCAAAAGTGGCTTGACCTGGGGAATGCGGCACCTGTAGCCCATTTCCTGCACACGCCTGTGCACGGTGGCTCTGGATGTTTCTACTCCAGACTCAGTCCACTGCTTCCGCAGGTCCCCCAAGGTCTGGAATCGGTCCTTCTCCACAATCTTCCTCAGGGTCCGGTCACCTCTTCTCGTTGTGCAGCGTTTTTTGCCACACTTTTTCCTTCCCACAGACTTCCCACTGAGGTGCCTTGATACAGCACTCTGGGAACAGCCTATTCGTTCAGAAATTTCTTTCTGTGTCTTACCCTCTCGCTTGAGGGTGTCAATGATGGCCTTCTGGACAGCAGTCAGGTCGGCAGTCTTACCCATGATTGCGGTTTTGAGTAATGAACCAGGCTGGGAGTTTTTAAAAGCCTCAGGAATCTTTTGCAGGTGTTTAGAGTTAATTAGTTGATTCAGATGATTAGGTTAATAGCTCGTTTAGAGAACCTTTTCATGATATGCTAATTTTTTGAGATAGGAATTTTGGGTTTTCATGAGCTGTATGCCAAAATCATCAGTATTAAAACAATAAAAGACCTGAAATATTTCAGTTGGTGTGCAATGAATCTAAAATATATGAAAGTTAAATTTTTATCATTACATTATGGAAAATAATGAACTTTATCACAATATGCAAATTTTTTGAGAAGGACCTGTAACTCATCCTTTGAATAATAATTTTGAATGCCTGTGGAGACAATGAATTGTGAAAAATATTTCATTTAAGATTTTTAAAAAAATGTTCCCTTGAATATTTAGCGTTCAAAGTTAACGTGTAGCCATATGTGATTAAATGTATTTAATGGTGTTCATTTTGTATTCGTTTTAATGCATTTCTTCAGTGATGCCATTAAAACCTTTGAATTCTGTTCTCTGATTTCTAAAAAGTGACATTTGTTATGAATTATATATTTAACAGAACTAAATTGCATAATTTGTATCATTTTCAAATACTTCTTTACATCAAATTAAAGTTTGTAATATAAAGTAAAATGATTCATTAATTTGGTTTATGGCTTATAACTATAAAACTCCTTAAAAATACCCCTGGAACCAAGGCTGCTGGGAAAAGTGTGAGGTCACTGTTGAGCTCTATATTTTGTCATTTGTACTGTAGGAGAAGATTATTTCACAGCAAGCACATGGGCGACACGAGCTGTCGGTCAGCCGGAGTAATAATGACAGAGATGATGCCAAGCGTTGTGTGGACATTTGGCTACAAATGCCAGGTCTGTAATGTTCTCCTAACTTCCACTAACATGAGTGTGTGTGTATGTAAGAGGGGTTCGTGTGCTCACGTTGTCTGGTCTGCTCAGGATTACAGCCAGGCTCCATCAACTCCTGCACACTGTGGAGACGCAGATCGGCTCCTGCTGCGGCACGCTTCTCCCCGCACACCTGCCCGGTCATCAACTGTGGCAGAGTCTACGACAATGTGCCTTTGCTTGAGGGGCATCTCAAACGGTACTTAGCACAAGCTGCAAAATTGCTCCGATTCCTTTCATTTACAGTTGAATTTAAATAATTGCACATTTACAATTTAGATTTTTTAAAAATGTTATTTAACTTTCATTGACAGTTTTGATCATTCACCGTGTGACCCCACTATCACCCTGAAAGGCAACCCCTCTTCCATCTACGCCTGTGTGGCCTGTGGACGCCACTTTAGCTCTAAAGAGTTGTGGAGGGACCATCTGGAGTCTAAGGTTTTCAGTTTTATTAATATTTTCAGCTTTTCCATGGGGAATTGATTGGATGGTTGTGGTTTGCTATCGGTGGATCTCATGTGAGTGACAGGTTGCCCCGCCCTCATTATCAGAGAAGAGAAGTCACTGCAAGAGGGAGGGGGAAGTAATTATGATTCAAGATTATAGAAACATCAATTTAAAACAATAATGATGTGCACGGATAATTCATTCATAATAAACACTGCAATATTCCATATGTACACTACCAGTCAAAAGGTTGGAAACATTACTATTTTTAATGTTTTTGAAGTCTCTTATGCTCATTAAGGCTGCATTTATTTCATAATAAATACAGAAAAAACAATAATATTGTGAAATATTATTTCAATTTAAAATTATGGTTTTCTATTTTAATATACTTTAAAATCTAATTTATTTCTGTGATGCAAAGCTGAATTGTCAGCATCATTACTCCAGTCTTCAGTGTCACATGATCCTTCAGAAATCATTTAATATGATGATTTATTATCAATGTTGAAACAAAGTTGTGCTGCTTAATATTATTTTATAACCTGTGATACTTTTTCAGGATTCTTTGATGAATAAAAAGTTAAAAATATATCAGCATTTATTACATTATCGTTCAAAAGTTTGGGGTCAGTAATTTTTTTATTTATTTTTTTTTGAAAGAAATTAATACTTTTATTCAGCACGGATGTGGTAAATTGATAAATTTATATTAAAGATTTATATTGTTAGAAAAGATTTATATTTTGAATAAATGTTGTTCTTTTTAACCTTTTTATTCATCAATGAATCCTGAAAAGTATCACAGGTTCCCAAAAAAATATTAAGCAACACAACTGTTTCCAACACTGATAATAACTGATTTCTGAAGGATCATGTGACACTGAAGACTGGAGTAATGATGCTGAAAATTCAGCTTTGCATCACAGAAATGAATTATATTTTAAAGTATATTAAAATAGAAAACCATAATTTTAAATTGTAATAATATTTCACAATGTTCTTGTTTTTTCTATATTTATTATGAAATAAATGCAGCCTTAATGAGCATAAGAGACTTCAAAAACATTAAAAATAGTAATGTTTCCAAACTTTTGACTGGTAGTGTACATTTTGATTTCATGGTGACTTTTGTTGGTATCATTGAATCTCTACACCCATGAGTGAAACAGTGAATGTTGAGAACTAATGTGCATTTGTTTACACATGTTCTGATGCAGTTTGAGGAGTATAGAGCTGTGTTTTGTGCAAGTGAGATGAGCATCACATTTTCCACCCTCTTTGACCTTTACAATTAAATGAGCCAGTTGTTGCCATGCTTGAGAAAATCAAAGTCTGAATGCATTGCCACACAAATTAAGATGATCACAAATGATCAGAGATTATCTCAAAAGATCTAGGACAAATATGTTGTGCAGTATTACCCCTTTAATGATCTTACTTAATTGTCTTATAATGGAAATTATATGAAAAAACAGTGTCTTAAAACATGCTCTGTCTCTTATGCTTGATGTCATCTCTAGGTGTCCTCCTCTGATGCTAACGGTCACAGTCGTTCCCAGGCCTATCAGCTGATTGTATGCTTTGCATGTCCTGCCTGTTACCTCCTCTTCAACATCAAGGACGAATGCCTTCAGCACATGTCTGCAAAAAACCACTTCACTCAGTCCATCTCTCTCTGTGGTGTGTGGTCGTCAACATTTATATCAAAACTGCACATGTATTATGACTGTGAACAATGGATTGGATGACACGGCTAAAAAAAATATCTTGCCATTTTTGTCCTGTATCAGTTTCAGTTTGTTCAGAAATATCATCGTTCAGCTTTCTGATCAAGCTTTATCATTAATTAATAATTTTTTTTTTTAAACATTTCCAGAAGAAAAACTATCAGCCGCGCCCGTGCCAGTTCCACGGTACGCGAAGAACCGCTTGATCGCTCTCTGTAAGGATATCAGCTTCAACGTCAAGTGCACAACCTGCTCTAAGGTGCTTGCCTCGCATATGGAGGCCAGAGCACACTTCAAGTAAGTTTATATTGGTGTTTTCTTGGATTTAAAGTGCCCCTATTATGGTATTTTAAAGGCTGCTAATTTTGTTTTTGGAGTCTCCTACAATAGGTTTACATGTACCCCAGGTCAAAAATCACTTTATTTTCTCATCATATACATTACTACAGCTCTTTTCTCACAGTGTCTGAAACGGTTTGATAAAGAATTCGGTCTCTAAACCCCTCCTTTCCGAGAGCCGACTCTGCTCTGATTGGTCAGATGACCCAGTCTGTTGTGATTGGTTTACCGCTTATACTGCGTTTTGGAAACCAAACACCCAACACTCTTCCTCAGCACTTGATACACAGTGATACGAACAGAAACGATGGCATCGGTAATTCCTCATTCTTTGGAAGTTCATGCAAAGTGGATTTGCTTTCACAGCTGAAAACAGCGTCTTCCTGACATGTCGAAAACACAAACCAAACTCAGCTACAACTACAGTGTTTGAGGGTCAAAGTAGATGTTGTTCGCAGGTAGCTAATGAAGACCGTAGTCTGGCATTATGCAAATTGGTTACAAACCTATGTCGGTTCAACAGGAAGAAAAACTGTAATTACTGACAACTTGTTTCAGGCATTTCAGAATCGCTTCTTTCTTTTTGGAGACAATAACTCCATTCATCTGATCTTTGAAACTTTGAAACATTCACAGCTATATTACACACTGCATGAAAGGTAATGTCTGAAAAAGCATAATAGGGGCTTTTTAAGTTTATTTGGAGATGGATGTGTATGCATGTGCAAAGGTGCACTCATTTTTTCCCCCCTATCCAGTACCACAAATGTCTTGATCTTAAGGTGTGCATTCGACATTTACAGATAGTATTGTATAAGTACACAATTTGCATGCACATTTGTCACCTGATTAATTATTCTGCAACTGATATGGGCTGATACGCTCTGCTTATAAACCCCAGATTACCGTCTTTTTAAACTTTGCTTTTAACCCTGGGTAAAGCAATGTTTGAAAGCATTCAAAATTAGTGCCAAAGTCAATCAGTGTGCAACTAATCAGTATTAAAACGAAACTATTAGTAGTTTAGGAACAAACAACCATCATAAACAGATCAGTGCTCGCCTCATTAATATTCATACATTTTGTACAGTCACAATGACTTTCTTGCAATGAATTTCATTTCAGAATTTTAGGGGAAATGTCAATGTCAAAAAATTGATGATAAACCTATTCAAGTGAAAAAGAGACCACTCTTACTGTTTCTGTAGTATGCATACTGTCTACACTATGCATATTTTCAAGATGACCTATTTCATTACGAAATAAACGGTATACACCAGAGCAGAATACTGTATAACACATTTCATTTCCATCCAGATGGTGATAAAGTGCACCTTTGCAACATTGAGGTCCAGGTTTTATTGTGCACTAACAACTCCATGCTTCTTCTTTGGTTTCCCAGTGTGCACTGCAGACATGGCTGCGCTATTGCCACTGCCGATCAAAGCGTGGCTGACATCATGAGGAAGATGGCGGTCATGGGTCAGTGCTCCTCATGCCTCAAACCTTTTCTTAGCGTGGGTCAGATGGAGGAGCACAAAGAGCAGATGAAACATGAGGTGGAGAGGGTCGGCAGCATGGCCTGGGCCCTTCTTTACTACAGCAGCTACTGTGAAATCCGAAACGCTCAGAAAGGCACGGCACGTGGGGCCAAAGAGAATCCGAACGATTCACATGGGCCTTTAGCCAAGCGAAAAAGACTGGCTAGCTTAGATTCCCAAGTCAAGTCAGGAAAACGGTTCCAGCTCGCCTGGTTCTGTGAATGCGGTCTACGCTTCACAGAGGAGGATAGTGCAAGAAAACACCTCCTAGCGGCAAATCAGATCTTTCACAAATGTGCGGTCTGTGGCAAGTTAATGGGAGAATCGTCCATAACACGCTTGCATATGAGCCGGTTCCACGGTGGCGCACATTTGTCCAACTTCCTTTTCCACTGCAGGCAGTGCAGGGTGGAAATGCCAAGGATGGAAGACATCATGGCCCATATTGGTGTGAGCCACAGAGGGCACAACTACTACCAAGAAAGAGAAGACACCGTAGATGACCGTGTCTCCTCTAGTATGTCCCCCAAACCATCCACCAGTGCGGAAGCCAAAATACTCAGGCCAGCCAGTTCCTCTTGTGTCTCGCCTCCGAAAGCCGAGTCTTGGCTCTGTCGGATGTGTGAAGACCTCTTCGACTCTGAGGCAGCAGTGCGGACGCACTGCATCGATTTGAGCAGCCACAGTTTCCAGAGGTTTGCCTGTGGCCACTGTCCGCAGAAGTTCTTCAAAGAGTCCACTCTGCGTCGCCATTGCGCCAATGAGCACGGTGGCGACATCGCCCTCCGCTACTTCTGTGGACTCTGCGAAAGCATGCTGTACGACACCGAAAACGAGTTTCAGGAGCACTACAACAGTCTGCACAGCCAAGATTATTACTGCTTGGAAAATGCTCAGAATACTTCCCAAGCAGCCACGGAAAACGCTGTTGAGAGTCCCATAGCGAGTACAAGCCATTCCCAACCTTGTCCTTGCATGGGCTCTGAGAAATCCAAAGAGGAAAGGAAACCCATTTTCACAAAGTGCATGAAACAGTTGGCTGCTGAAAATAAATGCAGCTACTGCTGCCGCCAGTGCGACAAGAACACGCCTGCCTATGCGGAGATGAAGACGCACATCCTCCTTCAACACAAGGCCGAGAGCAGTGAAAAAAGTTTTGATGTTCTGTGCACCATTTGCTTACAGAGCCACAAAGATGTACCTAGTTTCCATTCACACTACCATAAGCATCACTGCCCGGCAGAGCCTTGCGCTTGTTCCCGACCCGACGGCACAGACGAGAAACAAGACCCCACCGGCAAAATCATAAATGCTGAGGAGATCTTCCCTCAGAGCAATGGTGAGGTTTATGGAGTATCAAGTTAAGGCGTGTTCACACCAAGAACGATAATAACTATATTTGCGTCCACACCAACGAACGATAACAGTCTGTTTATTGTAAGCTCACGCACTGCAGTTTCAAAGTGTGTACAACATGTTTTTGCAGTTCTTGTTGCATTTACACGACTTTAACCTGCTATGTTTCGAGTGAATAGCTAGTGTAATCGATCTAATCTAACAGTGGATTTAGCTGACAAATTCAATATAGTGGAATTAAACAACACCTAATCTTTTTCACTGAAACTTCAAAGAAAGCAAGACAATGTTGTCGAAACTAGCGCTGGATACCTGAGGTAATTTTATGATGCACTGTTTGCTAGCCTGCCATAATGATCTCATCGTTAATACTTCTCACCATTTATTCCGAGGGTATGACCGATTGTTTTCCATATACCCATTTTTTTAAAGTATCCTTGTAAAGGGGGTTTAAAGGGGGTTTGACTTGTCAAACATTAGTGGATTTTTCTAGACCTCGGCGATTAACTTCTCCGCAATGTCGCCTGCCATTTTAAATGCGCGAGCCCTTGAATTAGAATGAATTTTGATTGGCTGTCAGTGTTTTATCATTCAACAGCTGGAAAAAAAATTGTTCTGAAAGTGATCCCAAGGATATTGTTTCTCTA
Source organism: Anabarilius grahami (assembly GCA_003731715.1). Lineage (NCBI taxonomy): Eukaryota > Metazoa > Chordata > Actinopteri > Cypriniformes > Xenocyprididae > Anabarilius > Anabarilius grahami. Next base: position 110,168 of record RJVU01061435.1, read on the forward strand.
TATTGTTATCGTTATATTTTTGGTGTGGACTCTGCTATTCTTTTATATTTAGAATGATTTTTAGAACTAAATCATTATCTTTATAGTTATTGTTCTTGGTGTGAACTGGCTTGTTTTTTCCCCCTTAATGACGAGGCCAATAAAGCGCTGCAGTGACGATGTTTTTTTAGGCCAACCTCTAAGTTCGCATCCTCGACAAAAATTAAATAGAATTTTTTGCGTTGGCTTTTGGATTAATGCAGAAAATAAGCTCTCTGACCAACAAAAGCTTATGGTTCTTATTTTGTTCTTTATGATAATCTTCACAAATGAACAACTTTTGAATGTAGAAGTAAGAAGCTAAACGTAGGTTGTAAACGAACAACACTGCAAAACATTTTCCCTGAAAGTTTAGTTAAAATAGTGTGCAAGAAAGCGTGATTATAAACACAACCAGGCTGTGAAAGTGACTAGTTATTAGATGTTTACCAGTTTGACCTAATGATGTTTAATGTCCCCGACAACCTCTTTAGTCCCATTGAGCCACTTTCAAGACAAGTAAAAGCTTTTTTTTTAAATATATATATATATATATTACTAATGTATTTTATGTTGTAGAATAAAAACAGAGCTTGTGTTCACCACAGACCTTATTTCTGGCAAAAACCCCCAAAATCCATTGACTTTAGGATGATGGAACTGGAAGTTTTAAAATGCGCACCCATTTCTGGGTTTCGGCCTACAAAAATACATCAACCCTGCAGCACAGTATTGAATTATAGATCAGGTCACACTTTAGTTTAGGGTCCAGTTCTCACTAGTAACTAACAATAAACTTTGGCTTTTGCCTCAATAAACTCCTAATTGCTGATTATTAATAGCTAGTAAGGTAGTTAAGTTTATTATTAAGTAGGATTATGGGATGCAGAATAAGGCATTAATATGTGCTTTAATAAGTACTAATAAACAGCCAATATCCTACTAATATGCATGCTAATAACTAGTTAATAGTGAGAATTGAACCCTAAACTAAAGTGTTACCATAGATCAGTTATCCCTTCAAATTCCACTACCAGTCTGGACAAATTTGACTAAATTTATTTTTCGTGATTTTAAAAATAATGCTTCCTGTTGTTGTTTTTTCAGTAGAGGAGTTTCAAGATGTAAAGAATGCCATTACCTCAAGTGCTCTTGGTGTTAAAAAAGAGGTGTGCGTTTCGCAAGATATTGAAGATGAAGGTAGGGTTTCACCTTTCTCTTCTCTGGATTTTATTTATTTCGGTACTTCCATAATATTTCATTTTAGAATGCAATGTTATTTTTTTATCTTAGTACTGTTATAATCTAAATAGATTTTATTTTACATGAATTTTTAATTTCTCCTTAGATACATTTGATCATGACATGAAACTGGCTTTGGCCTTGAGTGCGGAGGAGGCCATGAAATCAAAAGAGTTGGATATTGGTGGGTCATCATGATGATTTCATAATCTTGACACATTAAACACTGGTACTGAAGATGTTATTTCTGAACCGTGGAGGCGGTACTGTATTTCTGAAGTCAGAGCTCATTGAGAGTTCACTGTTCATTCATTAATCACATGTTTATTTTGCCAGCTTTGCATGCATGAAGAGTTATCATTGTGGGTATGTTTCATTTTTATGGAACTCTGTGTCAGTGTGATATTTATTGTAATAGATGGGGTTTTAGGAGGGTCTCGGGAGCACAGTTATGGTGCTGGGGTTGGGTGTAACCGCACAGATGTTGAATTTGTCAAGTTGATGACGCTGCAGTGACACAATGTGTTCATGGTAATATGAGTAATCACTGGCTGGAAGAATTACAGATCTGCATACAAACATTCCTTAAATTTGATCTGTGCATAAGCTTTGTTTTTAAAACAATATAACATGATTTTTTCTCATTTTGCAGAGATGGAAGAAGCCTTGAAAAGAAGCTTACAGGAGTTTTGATAAGGGAAGAGACACGGCTCTGTTTTCCCATGTTGTCCATGCACTGTATTCATTAAACGTATTTCTTTTCTCTTTGTTTTTCTTTTAAGTTTAAATAAAGTAAAGTAATTAAAATGGCTTTTCTTGTTCCTATCTGAGCAGTATCTCATTGTGTTCTGGTTATTGTCTTCTCTCTGATGTAATCTTGGCCCTTGACCCTAAAAATGAATCCCACCCTCCTTTAAAATCCCAGAGGTGAACTCCTCCACTCTGTCTGAAGGAGTGAATTACCAAGGGAAGTTCCAGCCCATGTTTGGAGATGTTACTCTAGAGCGCTGGAAACCGCTAGAACGTGGTCGATAACTCTGAGAAGTCCGATTCCTTTCAGCGAGTCGGTTCTTTTGGACAATTCAAACCAACGAACAGGTTCAGATTTAATGATTCTTTTGAGTCACACACTTCCGTGTGGGTCATTTCATGTGTTCCTTTGAGTTTATGTATTAATATTTTGTTGATTTTGTAATACACTACTGTTTATCGTTTTTTTTTTTTTTTTAAATCTTACATTTTAATTTAGAAAAAATAAGTACCACGGTGTCATCTGCAACTTTGTTCTTTTTTTGGCGCTGTTACTCTCTAACTTGCATGTTTTGTGGCAGATAATGTCTGTCTTGCTCCAGAAAAGACTTGAATGTTGCATGCCACCCACTTTACAGTGGAACAGTTCTGTGCGAATCGATTCGACTGAATCATTGTGTGAACGATTCCCTCGCGGACCGGACACCGCTATATTGCTCGGGTGTGCCGCTCTGGTATATCCTATAGGTCACTGCACCCGTGAAATCATTCAGTAACGCGACTAGCAGCAGATATGGCACAAGCTAAAATCAATGCCAAAATGAACGATGCATCTAAAGGCAAATTCACCCGAACCATGTCAATGGCGGACCGGTCCGGACGCTTACTGGAAAGTCTGGATCAAATTGAAATGAGGTGAGATCAATGGATATTGACTGTCTTTACAGACCAGATCTGAAAAGATCAATAATGACTTGACTTTGGTCAAATAACTACATTTGCTTATGCTTATTTGCTCAACTGAACTGTAAAAGTTTCTAGAACATTGTAAATTAAACTTTTTTTATCGTACAAACATTTCTGTTTGTTACACGTACATGAGTGTCTAAATGTGGATTTGTCGAAAAATGTAGGTTTTGTGACTCTTGTACCGTTATTCTTATGAATTTTAGGAAAATGCAAAACATAAGATTCTACTATTCCGTCTGTAAACTATGAAGATATCCACTATTAAATGTCTTTAGTACTAAAATGTAAATAAATCTTTTGACAAAATGCAATGCACATGTATGCTTTTACGTTGTAGGCTACTTATATTAAAAAAAAACAAACAAAAAAAACATGTAGCTGGAATTAATTTCTATAATCACATTTATAATTAAACTGTTCACTGTTGCTTCCTTCCATTTAATATTCTGCAATATTATTGCTCTGACTGCACTGACACTATTGTATGAGAACTGAAATGAGCTGGACGATGACATCAGTTTTCATCAGATGAAATTAACTAATTTAATAATTGATGATCTTTACAGTGGAACTGAATCAACACTGAACTGACTTCAGCTGAACAATGACACTGTTTTCTTTTGAAAATGAACTGTTTGCATCATTGAATCATGTTCCTGTTATCACTGTAAAGCTGCTTTGAATCAATCTGTATTGTATAAAGCGCTATAGAAATAAAGGTGACTTGATTTCCCTTCCCCCTTAAAACTTAACCATACCACCAAACCTGTCATAACATTACCTGTATCTAGCTCGATAGCAGCACAAGTGTTTTCCAATACAATGTCAACACAATAAGTACATTGTACATACAATTATTATCATTATTTGACACCTAAAGTGTGACCAATATGACATTTTCAATGAGGACTGATATCACGAGGGCTGTAGATCTATAAGAAAGCTAGGGTAGGCAATTCTTTTCATAAACACTTTTTGTTGTTCTGTTTGAAACTCTCTTCACATCCTGATAGCAATCAATAATAGAACTGTTCTAAATATTAAAACGTGTACATATATCTTCTATGGAAGTCTCAGGACCCCCAAAAAAAAAAATGTTCGTCCAATCATTGCATTCAGTCTGAATATGTCCTCTCTGCCTGTCAACATAAGTATTTCCATACCTCCACGCACCTGCTTGCGCAGTCATCACACGCCATCAGCACGTTCGATCATGAGGATATGCTCAGTATGCAGACTGTAAGACAGACTGTCACCGGGCCACAGCCATCTTTTACAGTTCCTCCTGAACCAAAACAACAAGCTTATGCTGCGTTCACGCCATGTAGTAACCGTAATTATGAAATGACAACCAGTGAAGTTCTGCCCGGAGCTGTTCACGTCCTCAGACACGAATTTATGCTTTTCTATGTCAACACTATCAACGCCTAAATGAATCTGCAGCAGTCAGGTGGTACAACTAGAGCTCAGTAGGTTGTTTATCATTATTATTGTAATGTTATGTGCTTTGAGACATGAGGTAATTTAACGTCATCTCTCATGATGCTTTGCAGACTCTGTGCATATTAAAAGGTAATAGGACTTTAAAGGTGCAATGTGTAAATTTTAGGAGGATCTATTGACAGAAATGCAATATAATATACATAACTATGTTTTCAGTGATGTATAAAGACCTTAAATAATGAACCGTTATGTTTTTATAACCTTAGAATGAGCCATTTCTATCTCATACACAGCGGGTCCCCTTACATGTTGTCGCCATTTTGTGCCGGCATGTTTCTACAGCAGTCCTAAACGGACAAACTGCTCTACAGAGTGCATTTGGTTGACTGGCTAAACTCTGCTGTCTCAGACGATGACATCTTTGTCCTGTGTTGGCCATCGTAGCTTCTCTATATTGCAATTCGCAACCTCACCACTAGATGTCGCTAAAATTTACACATTGCACATTTAAAGGTAGGGTAGGACATTTTCGGAGAGGCAAGCAATAGCAATACCCTGTCCCAAATGGCACACTTCACATGCACTTTCGGTCTTGTGGACTTACAATGGCCGCCGTGTGCGCGTCTGTTAAGTCCATGAGACTGTAGTGTGTCCCATTTGTCATTTTAGGTTTCAGAAGTTAGCTTGTGAGCGCCCCCCTTCGCGGTTGATTTGTGCCCTTGTTGCGCACTTTTGCAGAGCCTGCAATGATGCGACCTCCACAGCAGACATCTTCCCGACACTCAAAGCGTCATTGCATTATGAAAGTGGACTCGGAGGAAGACCGCAAGTGTTTAGGGTGCCATTTTGGACAGGGCCAAGCTAGCTTTGAAAGCATGAGATCCCACCCTCCCTTCAGAGTGTCCAAAGGCACGCCTCCTTTTTGTTCTGAGACTTCCACAGAAGATCTACACCAATCAGGCATAACATTATGAGCACTGACAGGTGAAGTGAATAACACTGATTATCTTCATCACGGCACCTGTTAGTGGGTGGATATATTAGGCAGCAAGTGAGCATTTTGTCCTCAAAGTTGATGTGTTAGAAGCAGGAAAAATGGGCAAGCGTAAGGATTTGAGCAAGTTTGACAAAGGCCAAATTGTGATTTGCTAGACGACTGGGTCAGAGCATCTCCAAAACTGCAACTCTTGTGGGGTGTTCCTGGTCTGCAGTGGTCATGATCTATCAAAAGTGCTCCAAGAACAGTGGTGAACTGGAGACAGGGTCATGGGCGGCCAAGGCTCATTGATGCACGTGGGGAGTCGAAGGCTGACCCGTGTGGTCCGATCCAACAGACTGCTCAAGAAGTTAATGCTGGATCTGATAGAAAGGTGTCAGAACACACAGTGCATCACAGTGTGTTGCGTATAGAGCTGCATAGCTGCAGACCAGTCAGGGTGCCCATGCTGACCCCTGTCCTCCGCCGCAAGAGCCAACAGTGAGCATCAGAACTGGACCACGGAGCAATGGAAGAAGGTGGCCTGGTCTGATGAATCACGTTTTCTTTTACATCACGTGGATGGCCGGGTGCGTGTGCGTCGCTTACCTCGGGAACACATGGCACCCGGATGCACTATGGGAAGAAGTCAAGCCGGCGGAGGCAGTGTGATGCTTTGGACAATGTTCTGCTAGGAAACCTTGGGTCCTGCCATCCATGTGGATGTTACTTTGACACGTACCACCTTCTAAGCATTGTTGAGACCATGTAGACCCTTTCATGGAAACGGTATTCCCTGGTGGCTGTGGTCTCTTTCAGCAGGATAATGCTCCTGACACAAAGCTAAAATGGTTCAGGAATGGTTTGAGGAGCACAACAACNATGCTGGATCTGATAGAAAGGTGTCAGAACACACAGTGCATCACAGTTTGTTGCGTATGGAGCTGCATAGCTGCAGACCAGTCAGGGTGCCCATGCTGACCCCTGTCCACCGCCGAAAGAGGCAACAGTGAGCTTGAGAACTGGACCACGGAGCAATGGAAGAAGGTGGCCTGGTCTGATGAATCACGTTTTCTTTTACATCACGTGGATGGCCGGGTGCGTGTGCGTCGCTTACCTCGGGAACACATGGCACCAGGATGCACTATGGGAAGAAGTCAAGCCTGCGGAGGCAGTGTGATGCTTTGGACAATGTTCTGCTAGGAAACCTTGGGTCCTGCCATCCATGTGGATGTTACTTTGACACGTACCACCTACCTAAGCATTGTTGAGACCATGTAGACCCTTTCATGGAAACGGTATTCCCTGAAGGCTGTGGCCTCTTTCAGCAGGATAATGCTCCTGCCACAAAGCAAAAATGGTTCAGGAATGGTTTGAGGAGCACAACAACGAGTTTGAGGAGTTGACTTGGCTTCCAAATTCCCCAGATCTCAATCCAATCGAGCATCTGTGGGATGTGCTAAACAAACAAGTCCGATCCATGGAGGCTCCACCTCTCAACTTACAGGACTTAAAGGATCTGCTGCTAACATCTTGGTGTCAGATACCACAGCACACCTTCAGGGGTCTAGAGGAGTCCATGCCTCGACGGGTCAGGGCTGTTTTGGCAGCAAAATAGGGACCAACACAATATTAGGAAGGAGGTCATAATGTTATGCCTGATCGGTGTATGTACGTTTTAATATTTAGATGTACTTCTATTATTAATTGCTATCAGGATGTGAAGAGTTTCAACCAGTATAACAAAAAGTGTTTATAAAACAAATAGCTTACCCTATTTTTAAGTTTTGGAACCAAAATTCAAAACACACAAATAATTTTTTTCTAGCAGTGATATTTTGTTGAGTTAAAAAAAAAAACGTACATTCAAAATGTTTATGAATTCAGTCCTCCAATCTAAAATTCCAGAATTGTAGGGTAAGAATACACAATAAAACCACACTAGCAAGACTATATAGTGAAGGTGGATTTGAACTGACCTGTTTTCAGGACAGTTTACTGTCAATTACAGCAAAATATGTTTATATTTGCATGTTACAGTTTTTCATTTTTGCTTTTGCTTTGTGTTTCATAATTGACTTAGTAGGCAAGTTTTACAGAGTTGTGTATTGTATAAATGTGACGTCTGTCTCAGGGTGGAGGCTCTGCGCGAGGAAGCCACTGCTATGGAGCAGGAGAGAGAGAGCTTGATTGAGATTATCCAGTCGATACAAAACAGCCAGGAAATGAGGAGCATTTGTGACGGTATGCCTTCTATGCTGTGTGAAGAGCATTTGCGGCTTCTAATGGATCACGTGTAAAACATCATTTGAACTTGTATTTCAGGGGAAAGGGAAGAGCTCTCCCTGACCGCAACGAGACTCATGGGCAGGGCATTAACAGTGCACGTCTCTGTGGATACGATCCGAAACAGCCAGCAGGAAGAGGCCGTGAAGAAAGCCATAGCCATTATTGATGAGATTGCCACTAAAATGCTGGAAGACATGGAGGCGGCTAGAACGAGGCTGCAGGCTCTTCACGCCGCGTGTGTAACCGACGCGCCACCGGTGCCTGTTGATCAGAAGTTTCAGAGCATCGTGATCAGCTGCGCCCTGGAGGACCAGAAGAAAATCAAGAGGCGCCTCGAGACCCTCATCAGGAATGTGGACAATGCTGAGAAAACCATTAAAATTATGGATAACCAGAAAGTTGATCATTCTAGTCTTGCCAATGGCAAATAGAGTGCATTAGTGCCCGCCCATTTTTTTCAGCGGCCTTGTTCCGGAATTATTTGTCCCATTCATTTTTCCCATAGGGATTTTTTTTTAAAGTCTTCAGGTGTGTTCCAATAGAGGAGGTGTTCCATTAATGGGTGTGTTCAAATAACTGATATGTTCCAATAATCTTCAGGCGTGGTACAAAAATGAATATGCACCAATGACAATATGTTCCAGTGATATTTAAGTGTTGCAACACATGGTGTGCTCCAAAAATAGACATGTCCCAATAGAGAACATGTTCCAATTATATGTGTGTTCCAATAATGAGCGTGTTCCAATATTTTTTAAAAAGATGTGTTCCAATAATTAATTGCCAAACGGATCTTTATAAAAATCACATTGTTGCAGATGAAATGTAACATGGATAACATTACATCAATATTTTTATCATGTTAAATATTGATTATTAGTCACTCAAACCCTTTATCTAAACCTCTCTACTTAACTGTTGGTCGCGCAAATCCGCCATGTTTTGTAGTTTTTTAACACTTTTTATTCGTGTTGTAATTCTAAACCAAATCCTCCTCCAAAGAGCAATGGGTTATGGGTAATATTAGCCATTATAGTGTGCACAGATCCACACTTTGAAAATCTACCAAAAATAGTAGACCATCCGGGGACTTTTTACATACTCTTTTCAACATACTATACTTTGGGACACACTTATTTTAATCCTACATACTATTTGGGACACAGGGGTATTTTTGTAGGCCAAGCCGGAAGTTTGCATAACCCTGGTTCCATCAACAAAAACCAAATAGGATTTTTCTATTGGCTTTTGCTTTATTGCAGAAAATAAGGTTGGTGACTAACAAAAGTTTATAATTCTTCCACGTTTTGCGATAATCTTCACAAATTAATTCAACTTTTATGAATTTTGAAGCCTAAATATAATCGGCAGAAGTCAAAAGCTAAACGTAGGCCATCCACGTTTTTCCTACACCCCATGATGCTTTGCGCAAATTATGGGAGTAACTTCCACTAAACTGTAAACAGTCAGCGAAAGGCTCCCTCTATGAATGCAATAATGAACATTTTCAAAAACTGGGTACAATGAGATGACATTATTCCACTCACCCTTCAACCATCCAACATTAAAAGGAAACTTAAAAATGTAAAGCATTAACAAATTACTACAACAGACCATGATTATGTCATAGAATAAAATGCTTGTGTTCACCACAGACCTTATTTAAAGCAGTGACTAAAAGCCCATTCAAAAAGTCCATTTTGACTTCAGGATTGATGGAACTGGAAGTGCTAAAATGCAACCCGTTTCCAGGTTTTGGCCTACGAAAATACATCATCCCTGCAGCACTCAATTCACACACTTAAGCACTATTCTATGCCATTTTTGTAGTATAAATATTGTGTTCACACTGAAAATTCCAAAAAGAAAAAGTGGACTTCAAATACCTACATGATGCACTTAAGAACTGAAACAACAACAACAAAAAAAGTATGGAGTGTTGGACACACTTTTGGTGCAATTTGATCACTGTGACTGATTGGTGGAATTTTCTGTACAGCATCATGGGTAGTGTAGTTTTTTTTAAACCATAAATTCAGCTGTTAAAATAAGTTGAAATAATACAGGCCGATGGGTTCAACAAAAGCTTATACCATTGACGAACACCATCATTACCGTCTTTAAAGATTTATAAGTTATCGTTAAAAATCAGTTTTCTAATGGAGAAAATGAATGGAGTTTTTACTTCCGGAACTTGACTGTTGCACTCTATAGAGGTTGAGGGGAATCACGAGCTCCGCACATGTGCCTTTGACAGCCTTCAGGACAACACACGCACACACACTCACACTCACACACACACTCTCACACACACACACACACTCTCACACAAACACACACACACGTTTGTTTTTGTGAAATGTGGGGACATTCCATAGGCGTAATGGTTTTTATACTGTACAAACTGTATTTTTTATCCCCCTACACTACCCCTACCCCTAAACCTAACCATCACAGGAAACTGTGCACACTTTTACTTTCTCACAAAAACTCATTCTGTATGATTTATAAGCCTTTTGAAAAGTGGGGACATGAGGTAATGTCCTCATAAGTCACCCTCTCTTTGTAATACCTATGTCATACCCATGTCATTATACACATTTGTGTCCTGATATTTCACAAAAACATGCCCACACACACACACACACACACAGCTGATATGTAAAGGTGTTACATTATTTACCACTGGCCTCTTGGTCACCTGAATATTTATTTTTCTTTACTTCTATGCATTTAACTTACAGAAAAAAAAGCTATACTGATCTTAAACCTTTTGTTTTAATAATTCATTATATGTTAGATATTGACCACTCACAGGTTTTTTTTCTTGTGTTTTTGTTTTATTAACCAATATGAAGCAATGTGAATTCAGTCAGCGTTCAGAAGTGGTTCTTACTAACATTCCATCTGAAGCCCCATGAATATTATTTCACTGGCTTGTCGCAGTTTATTTTTAGCACAGCTGTACATGATATTCTTGTTTGCTCTCTACATTCTAATTAGAACGTTTGGCTCTCGGCTTGCTGGGAATCTCACAATTGGGCGTCAGGTTTTTTAGTCTTAAGAGTGCAGAATGAAACCGGCCAGAGCAGCTGAAGGAAACATTACAGCCAAACACAAACTGCCTTTGATGATTCTTGCATTTGTAATCACTTTTTAAGGGCTCTCGGGGGCCGTTTACACAATGTTTTCAACTAAAAATGGAAAACTTATGCGTTTTGGACGTTCATTTACACGACGACAGCGGCCTGAAAACGCAAAGTTCAAGTTTTTGAAAATGATACTGTTATCGTGTCTGTGTGAACTACAAAAACGCAAATTTGTGAAAACGTTGATGTCATGCGCACGTGTTATAAGTGTTCAGTCTATGGGCGTGTAGTGTTTCTTTACGAAGTGACATCGCCATCTACTGGCCTGGCAGCAGAACATAGCATTTTTAGTCGTTTTCATGAATCCGTGTTGCCAAGGAAAAACTTTTCTGTGGTGAAGTTTTTTACTTTTTCCTTATTGTATTGTTATTTGGCTTAATTAGTTATAACAATAAACCTTTATTAATGCCTTGCGATACGGTTAAGGTCTGTTGTAAGAAACAACACAAGGTGGCTTATTGCTTTGGAAAACGGTTGCAACAGCTTTATGATAAATCCATGTTCAATAAAGCTTTAATTATAATAATTAAAATAAAAACATGGTTTATTAGTCTGAACAGGCAGTTTCCAATCAGTGTAGCAAATCAACCAAACAATGTTTAGAGTCAGAACTATTCAAAGTTACACTAGTGTTCAAACGTTTGGGGATTTTTAATTTTTAAAGTCTCTTCTGCTCACCAAGGCTGCATTTATGATCAAAAATACAGTCAAATATTGTGAAATATTACAATTTAAAATAACTGTTTTCTATGTGAATATATAGTGAAGTGTAATTTATTCCTGTGATGCAAAGCTGAATTTTCAGCATCATTACCCCAGTCTTCAGTGTCACATGATCCTTCAGAAATCATTCTGATATGATGATTTGATGCTCAGTAAACATTTATGATTATTATCAATGTTGAAAACAGTTGTGCTGCTGCACGTTTGTGGAAACCACAATATAATTTTCCCCCCTCATGATTCTTTGATAAATAGATAGTTCAAAAGTACAGCATTTATTTGAAACAGAAATCTTTTGTAACATTATAAACATCTCTACTATCACTTTTGATCAATTTAATGCATCCTTAATAAAAGTAATAATTTATTTTGGGGTGGACGTGTGAAGAGTTATTTCTGGATTTATTTTAGGTATTTAAATACTCAGAGTTGTTTTGTAATCATGCACATATAAGGTTGTGTGAAAAAAAGTTAAATAAAAATCAAACAACTACAATAGATTCTTTATTTTGTCCATTTTTAACAACCACCCAACAAACCAAAAACAGAACGGAGCGAAGTATCACCTGTTGAACTGTGTGGCACAGCAGATAAAACATCCGAACAGACCTTTTTATCATACCGTGAAAAACAATCACTTCAAATGACACTTCTACTGACTAAGAAATACGCAGGTAGTGAAGGGTGCTGGCATATTCTCAACATCTACTAGAAAGTCATGAATATATCAGTAAAAAGAAGAAAACGGAAAAGAAAACGTATGGTTTCATGTTAGAAAAACAATCCTTACTGTATATTTAAGATAACCTAACAATAACATGATCAGGAATTATATATCAGATGAATAAAGTGCCTTTAGTCCACTGTAGTGTCGTCATGTACTCATCGTGTGAACAATAAAAATCAGGCATATCCAGTTCACCTCAGCGCTGTAAACATGAAGGCCGTTGTGGCGAAGTACCATGTTTCCACATTCAAACATAAATCAAGGCATGCGTTTCATGAATAAATACAATCAATCAAAAGTTAAGCCACGTGGAAAGAATTCCTCACACCGGAGCACAAAACCTGTGGAAAACCGACTCACTTCCTTTTAACCCATCAGGGATTACTTTAGAATAATGTGGAAAGGTGAACAATTCTGTAACATCCTCTGATTCACTTACACTGTAAAGCATGAAACTCAGAGAGGGAATGTTGGGTTGATGGACCCAAATTTAGTAAAACATTTAGAACATATACATGTTCAGTAACCTCAATTCAACACTTGCACTAAAACTTTCATTTGTTGCGCTCGCTCTTGTGCGTTTAGTGGTTAAGGCTCTGGAGCTTTGGGAGGCTAGATTAAGTCATAGATCCTCTAGAAATCTAAATTATACTTTTACCTACATGAAACAAACCTCTGGAATGATTTTGCTGTACATATATAAAGCCTAATACTGTCTCAGTGCAATTCAGCCCCAGATTAAACAGGTGAGGGATGAGGAATCAGTGATGACCGTTACTCTGGAAACTTTAAAGTGAGTTTATATATTGTAATTTCATGGTTCTGGGAGGATGTTGAGAGTAACTCACTTAAAATATGTGCATTTACTTTTTAATAACGAAGAATTTGGATTCCAGTAATTCACATGATAAAACAGACGTCATGTAGACGCAGAACTTGAGCATTTGATATTTAATGAATGCAAAAACTATGTAAGCAACATAATGAAATGTGTACAGTGAAGGGCTGGGCGATGTACTGAATGATCATTTCTAGTTTGTCCTACAGAAATTGTAATCGGACATGTTTCACGATCTATTCGTGAGAGTATGAGAGCATTAGAGATGTTTTAATAGCATCGGATTTAAACTTCAGCTGCAAGAACATTATTGAGTGAGTGGATGTAAGTTATGAAAAATAATAAAAGTAAACACTTAAGAAGGCAGCGGCCTCAAGATAAATCTTTATATCTTTTACATGTTATTTAAAACTTTAAAATTGAAAACAAAAGTAGTACTTTGAAGTCTGGATGGGCATTTTTTCCTCAAGTACTGGATCGCGGAGTAAAACGATTAATCGGTTGATTGGGGATGGGGTTATGCGCATCATGACGATAATGAAACTATATGCTATTTTAATTCATACATACTGTTGATGAAACTGTGACGAGAAAATAACTTCTTGTTATTATTAATAATGCAAACAAGAAACCTCTAAAGGAATATGATTGTTTCAAATAACTCAATCAATGTCAACACCGGTAAACTGAAGCGCCTTGCTATAGCGGGTATAGACTCAAACAAAAGAGATTATTAAGATATATACAACATAAAAATAATATTACAACTTAAATTTGCACAAAAGCACGCGAATGCGCACGTGAACTGGACAGTGCTCAAAATGTGTAATGATCTGGTTGTGGAAGCGCTCTTCCGTAACAACAATACGCTGAATCACGGGCAACTAAAGCACAAAGAGTTCACGACATTCTACACTGTTCTCATAATGTTATGTGTATGGCAGACTGGCACTGCACATCTTGCACTTTACTGTAGTTTCATTATGAAAGAGATTCCAGGCATCACTGCACGCTTTCAAAGCATTTCACAGCAGCCTCTGGATGACATGCTGTCCTAACGCTAACCAGTAGAGCATTTAGGCCACGGCCACACCGGGGGGGGGAAACAATCCAACCGTCTCCATTGACTTTGTATTGCGTGAAGCTGCCTCCTCGTCATTTCTGACATAACAAAAAACAGAACAATGCCTTAAAGTTGCTGTGTGACAAGGTGTACAGCAAACAAGGTAAAAAACCCAGAACTACTTTTTTATAAGCTATCGAACCATAAAAGCCAGACTTTAATGAGACAAAAGTTGATACAGGCTATAAGACGTGAAGCATCAGCAGGAAGAATGGGTAAATTGTGGGCTTCTGACACTCAGTATGCCTCAGTAAGCTTACGTGTGCAGTAATCGTTTAGTCACTGTTAAATCAAATATCCAAATTTTATATATTATATTTTCTGTCGCTGATTACGTTCCCCTCCAGTGAGCGCAGTTCTCAGTGTAATATGACATGTCGCGCTCTGTCTCAATCGCCTGTATCCACTTTTTAGTCCTTAAATCTCGTTTTTTGGGGTTGACAGCTTATAAAAACTTCTGTATTTTTGGTTCTGGGTTTTTTACCTTGTTTGCTGTATACCCTGTCACAGCAGCTTTTAGACATTGTTCTGTTTTTTGTTATTTGTCAGAAATGACGAGGAGGCAGCTTCACGCAATACAAAGTCAATGGAGACGGCTGGATTGTGTTTTCCCCCCCGGTGGGCGTGGTTTTCAGATTATGACGCGTGTCGCTCTGTCTCTATCAGACCTCAGGTACCGCCCACAATGCCACACTAACCAATCAGGAAAAAAAAAAATTATATATATATTTTTTAGTCACGGCAATCATCGTTTTGAAGAAATACAAGAAATTGCTTTTAATTATTTGAGTTCTATTCTATGCTGATTTGTTTATCAGTACATTCATTTGAAGGTTTTTTTTTAATGTTCCTGCCCTTTAAAGATGCAGTGTGTAAATTTTAGCGGCATCTAGTGGTGAGGTTGAGAACTGCAACCAACGGCAGCTCCCCCCCTTCCCTTCGAAGCAAAATAGAGAAGCTATGGTGGCCGTCTGGCCGACACAAGACAAAGACGTTGTCGTCTGAGACAGCAGACGTTAGCCAGTCAAGCAATGAGGTTTCTTCTTACTTCTAACACCGTGTCCTAACTACGCGCGACGTGATGCTGCGACAAGCGATAAAAGGTATCTTATTTTATAAGATACCTATCATATTTTATAAGATTTTATCATATTCAAACCAAACTTGGTCCATGTCATCACAAGCATTACTTGAAGTAACATTACTGCATTTCGACGCAACGCCACCTACTGGTCCGGATATATGAAAATTGGCTATTTTTGCTTATAACTTCTGAACGGTTTGTCCAAAAATCATAAAAGTGGTCTTGTTAGATTCGGGGATGGCCATTTGATATCCCATATTGGCCATTTTGGGTGTCAGCCATTTGAACTTTGTCATAAAATGCTGTATTTTAAGAATGCATTAGCGTATCGTTATGAAACTCGGTATGTGTCTTTGGCACTGTGCCCTGACAGTACTCAAAAGGTTTCAGGGCAGCGCCACCTTGTTGTCTAAAGTTATAATGAAATTTACAAAAATGCTTATAACTTTTGAATTAATTAGCCTATTTATTCACCTGTGCGTGTTCTCCGCTCTTCGGAAACTGGCCTTTTAATCGTCCCACATACCCGTTTAAAATCTATGGGTGATAGGGCATTTTCTTCAGTCGCTCCAAGACTTTGGAATTCCTTGCCTGCTCGGATTAGGCAAGCAGAATCCCTTAGTGTTTTTAAATCCTCCCTCAAAGCTTATTTCTTTAAGGTAGCTTTTACTTGATTATATTGAAACTGAATTTTTTAATTTACTTGTTTTTGATAGTATGTTCTTATTTGATGTGGGTTTTTTTATTTTATTTTTTTTATATCTCACTTATTTTAAAGTAATGTTTGTATAATTGTATGCTTTTTTCCTTCTGTGAAGCGCTTTGAGATGCTACTTTTAAAGGCGCTATAGAAACTAAAGTTTATTATTATTATTTTAATGGTCTTAACAGATTCCTTGGGTCATGCCGAGAACATAGATTCCAATTTTCCAGAAACTTCCAGTCTGCCATTTTCATTTTCTTTCAAAACCTACTTTTTTTAACTCCTTTCTAAACCGTTTTTGTATATCACAGCAACAAATTTGTAATTATGTTCATTTAGTTTAAAACAGTGTAGAATCATGCCTGATTTTTACTGCATTTAAGTGTGAACATTTTGATGCATAATTGACTACAATGACATTTTGGTTAAAAGTGACCGATTGAAAATACTAATTTTTAGTAGCTATATCGCCCAGCCCTAGCAGTGAGTGCATGTTATATGCTGTAATATCTGACAGCATTGCAAGTTGTCAGAAAATGAATTAAAAAAAATTAAACTTCCTTATTCCAAAAGAATATGTTTATATAATTCCATCTCTTGCATTTGGTATTGAGTTAGAATATGACAAAGTCTCAGAAGAGCATGGTGATGCATATCAAGGATGTTGATTTCATTTGAAACAATATCTAAAAATCTGACTTGTTCAACCATTTACTAACGCTATTTACATTTCTTACAAGTACGTAGAGTTTAGAAACATTTTGGCACTGTGTTAAATGTTGTGGATTTAAGTAAGTCATTACTACATTTTTTCATACAAAAATACCTATAAGTACATACGGGTTGAACTTCATGACACTGTTCATAAGAAACAAATGAACATTACTTTTAAGGGAAGATTGCAAATGATGCATCTCCATCGATACTAACATATTGCACAAACGATAAACAGTCCAAAAGCACAAACGGTGTGTTAAAAATCTGATTTTTTTTTTCTTTTGTAATTAATCTCATTAGAGAATCTGAATATTACCCTGCTGTGTACCACATCAAATAATGCACATCTGTGAGAAAATATATTCGCTTCTCATTTAAATTTTGAGCCACAATCATTGTTAAAATTAGAGGACGGGCAGTGTCCAAAAGATTTCCATTTTGATACTCGTACAAAAATAGCTTAACAGACCTCCAATTTACCATCACTATGAGGGTTGTTTTTGACTTTTAGGACACAGTCAAGTCACTTCTGTGCCAGTAGAGCATATTATGTGTCATATTTTTTATGCAATTCTGATTGATGCTGCTATTGGTGCAGAAATTCACCATCTAATTTAAAAACTAGTGTTTGAAGCAGCTGCAGCCAGCAGAGGGCTCTGGTGCGCAAACATTCACCCGCAGCAGACACACTCATCCACAGGAGTCCATGATGGTATGAAACAGAATATGACAGATCTGCTGTGGATGAAGAGACTTTTCTTTATGTTTAGTGAAGCCTCGTGTCACCTGCGGCTCATTGGCCCCTAGCAGTGAATCAGGAGCCGCTCTACAGCAGTCTGCAGCTACCGAAGGGGTTTTTTGTTTTCTTCGTCCTCTGCTTGTTTGGTCGCAGATTTATGACTTCACGGCCGTTCAAATCACTGGCGTTCTGGTTCGGATGAGAGCCACCGGTAGTGTTAAAAACGCCTGGAAAAAAGCAAGAGAAAGAGACTATTTACATTAATATTATAATAATTTAAAAACAATTGTTTTCTATGTGAATATATATAACTATATTGTGATATATATAATATTATAATTTATTCCTATGATCCAAAGCTGAATTTTCAGCATCATAACTCCAGTCTTCAGTGTCACATGATCCTTCAGAAATCATTCTAATATGATGATTTCAAAAGAACAGCATTTATTTGAAATAGAAATCTTTTGTAGCATTTTAAATGTCTTTACTGTCACTTTTGATCAATTTAATGCATCCTTGCTAAATAAGAGTATTTACCAGTGCTGTATATCAAGTAATGTTACTCAAAAGTTTGCTTACCTATTTTATTGCTAGATGTGTGAACAACCTCGGTCTCCTCCGCTGACTGTTGCTTGAGTCGCTGCAGGTATTTGTCAGCTAGATACTTAAAAACTACAAATAAAATGTGTTATTTTACAGTAATGTACAATCAGTTTTGCGAACTGAAAAGCTTTATCACTCACCTTCATTGACGTTAAGATCTTCCTTCACTGATGTCCGATAGAATCTCAACTTCAGCCTCTTAGCAAGACCTTCAGCCTCTTCACTGAAGCAACAACACAAAAGGTTTTTCACATCAATCCCTAGAAGGAACGCATTAAAGTGCATTGCTGAACTCTGACTCTTACTTCTTGATAACCGTGTCGTCCAGCAGATCGATTTTGTTCTGCACCAGGACGGTGGGAATGTCGCCCACCTCCATCTCCACCTTCTCCCTCCAGCTGCTGATGGCCTCAAACGAGTCTCTGTCGGTGGTGGAGAACACCAGCACACAGGCCTGCGCCCCTGCAGGACCAATCACACGTCAATGCCTCTCATCTTACAGCAAAACACAAGCCTACACATGAAGAGAAACATCCCAGCGTTCGCACCTCTGTAATAGGCCTTGGTGATGGCATCAAACTCCTCCTGTCCGGCTGTGTCCCACAACATCAATCTGACGTCCTCGCCGTTAACTCTGGAACACATGCAGACGATCTCAAAATCCATATATGCATAGGTCTTGAAAACGTCATTAAAACACAATAGTTACATCAAATAATTGGGTGAAGCAAAAAAAAAATAAAAAAATAAATAGTTGGGGCAGCCTCTCACAGCTGCTATTCAGATCAGTGGCCGGTTGCATAAACTGCTTAGGACTATGTTAGTCATCAATTATTTTTCTTCGAGACTAGTCATAACTTTTTAAATCAGTTACATAAAAAGGTAGATTGGTCTAGTTTGAATCCAAAAAGTAAGACTGATTAGCCCTAAGTAATTGCTTGTTGGTCAGACTAGTTAAGACACAGTCTTAAGTTAGCGATAATGTTTACGCAACCGTTCCCTGCTTTCGCTCTCAGTTTGACTAAACTTTGAAACCGATGAAGCCACTAACAGCTCATCTGTTCCTCATTTCGTTTTATGTGTATAACCAGTAAACCACACAGATTTTCTCTGGCATTCCCTGAGGATGACACATTTCACGTTATAATATCTGGAAATAGACCGTCATCCAGGAACTACACGATCGTGTCGGCTACTGCAAAAAAAGCAAGAGGATCTTCTTTTCCTGAGGGGTTGCCTGAGCGTCCCAGTGTGTTATTTGTCATATTCTATATTTAAATACAAACAGGAAACTTGCTTGCTCGGAAGTGTTAAATCATCTCTCTTGGGTCAAGTGTGAGCCATAATTACTGGCATTTATTTCTGTTCATGTGACCAATTCAGGCTGTGGTTGAGTGGTATGTACAGTACACGTATGAGTGGACTACTGAACATTCTGTGTATATATATGTTGCCTACTAATTTCTAAAAATCAGCATATGAAATACAGATGGGCGGTACTGCCAAAACATTATATTATATTGTATGAGAATTCTATATCATAAAAACACTATGTCAAACAGGTCAGTCCATTAAAAAAATAAATAAATAAAATGTAAATGTTGAAAAAAAACTTTTTTTAAAAATCAGAATCAGTCAGAATTGCAAAATATAAACAACTGCAAGAAAAAAGTCAGAATTGCGAAATATAAACAACTGCGAGAAAAAGTTGGAATTGCGAGACAAACAACAGTGAGAAAAAATTCAAAATTACGAGATATAAACAACTGCGAGAAAAAGTCAGAATTGCGAGATATAAACAACAGTGAGAAATAAGTCAAAATACGAGATATAAACAACAGCGAGAAAAAGTCTAAATTGTGAGATATAAACAACTGCGAGAAAAGTCTGAATTGTGAGACAAACTTATGTAATTGCGAGAAAAAAGTAAAAAAAATTCTAAAATTTGAGTCTCAGCCATAACGTTTTTTTATACCTATGGAAGTATAGTGTGCAAGCAGAACATTTCAGGTTTGAGACTTATCTTAAAGGTAGGGTAGGCAATTTTCGGAGAGGCTAGCAATAGCAAGCTAGCTTTGAAAGCATAAGATCCCACCCTCCCTTCAGATCGTCTTCAAAGCCACGCCGCCTTCAAAACACATGAACGCTCAAACCCAGAGCAGAGTCTGCAAAGCGTTACGAGAGACCGCGTTAAATTACCGGACTAAATGCAATGATTGGACAACCATTTTTTGCTCCTGAGATAGGGCTGCACGATATATCTTTATAGCATAGATATTGTGACGTGCACATCCGCGATCACTTCGCAGGATATGCGATGTTAAGTATAGGGATCGTAGTTGATCCGTACGGACCAGCCACCACAGTTCGAAACGCATGTAATTCTCAGATTAATTGCAAAATTTAACCATCATAGATCGAAAGTTTATCATTTGCACGTGTTTTAGGTCCTTTCAGTTTAAACATTCAAGTGATTTTAAAACCACAAAAGTCATTTTGTACTCCGTTTTCTTCTACGTCTATCTGTGCTTGAACGGACAAGTGCAAAATTATGTCAAAATGCCTCGACGAGTATCCTCGTAAACATAGTTGCTTATGGCTTTATGAACAAACAGTTGAAAAAGAAAAAGGATGCGTATCATTATATTGGATCCGTGCATTCAGTCTTAAAGTGACAGTAGCCTAATATTCCTGCTGCTGTCTGTGTCATTAATGTTAATCAAACAACAAAATACAAAGAAAAAGAGAAAATCACTTTTGTAGCTTTTACAAAGATTAATTATATTTAATACACTGAAGACTATGCAGTGTTATTTTACATTTGATTATTTAATTTCTGTACTTGAATAATATTAGACCTAAAGCACTGTTTATTTCATTTGTATCTTTGTTCTATTGTATTTATCTACGCTTGTAATTAGTTTATCATTTTCTATGCAGATTCACTCCCCTACAAAATCACACCTAGAATGATTCATTCTTTCCAAATACAGCTATTCAAGTCATCTGATGATTTTTTTTTCATATTGCAATATATATTTGCAGAAAAAAATAAACACAAAATATCACAATGTCAGTTTTTTCCAACATTGTGCCACCCTATCCTGAGACTTCCACAGAAGATATTTGTACATTTTTAAATATTTAGACCACTCCTATTATTGTTTGCAATCAGGATGTGAAGAGAGTTCCAACCAGCATAACAAAAAGTGTTTATAAAAAGAATTGCCTAGTCTATCTTTAAGCGAGGAAGTGTGAGAGAGCAGTTTTACAGTGTGCTGTAAACCAGTTTCAGATTGCACTGGTTGCAGAGCTATGGCTAGAAGAAATCTGGGGAAAAGCCTACTTTATTCATGTTCTTAAAAACCTACAATGGTCCATTTGAGATGGATTAACTCGAACTGGATTATATAACATATGATTATGCCTATTAATGGATTATCTAGTAAATTAAACAAATAAAATACTTAATTATTCAGACCTTGATGGGTGCAAACCTAATGATCAGATTATTCATAACAAAGGAATGAGTCAGTGCAAAAACAGCTTCATAGTATGTGAATCTCAGATTAAAAGCAAAACTCAAAAAGGCTTGGCTTGTTTGTCCCTCTCTGTATTTTCACACTGTTATGTGTTTCTTTGTAACTCTCACATGTAAATAATGTAAAGCAGTTCTGTCCACTAAATATATCTACTGTGTTATATACAGTATACAGCGGGGACAAGTCCCCCCCAATAATTAGAAATGGTCAAATCGTCAATGTCAAATTGATTGAGATGGCCAATCCAATAAATAAGTAGACGGGGTTTACATTCTCTTTTGCTCGTGTGCACAGTCTTCACAGCACAGACGAGCACGTCAATCGATCGCTTAATGCAGAGGTTCTAGGTTTCCGGTAAAAATCACAAAACGAATGCACACATACGTGTCCTTGCTCTTGATATACAACCATTGATGGACATCTTTAATGAGGAAAACAAAAAACTATACGAGGGCGGATTAGAACATGCAACCTTTGATACTGTTAATAAAAATATTCTACCACTAGACCACTAGGAAATTTGAATGTTTATTGCAGATCTATATATTTATTCACTAAATTGAAGAATTTTGGAACTAACAATATATTGTATTATGAAACTATCACATTAAACATGAGTTCTCAATGTACTATTGAAATTGATTTCTGGAATTCATAATGTTATTTTTTTTTCTACAATTGTTATTGTACATATCTGATATAGCATTGTATTAGCAGCAATTTTGTTCACTGTTTTGTTTCTTTATGCTTTATTAAAAAAAAGAAATTTCACCGCTGGAAAAATGGGCTTTCAATAAAACTTGGCTGACTATACTGTAGAAAGGCGGGGAAAAAAATTTAAATCTGTGCTACCTGACTACAGAAAACGGAAAAAGACTGTTGTCTTCCCTTTTTGCCAAATAGGTAGGAAAACTTAAATACTCACAATGCACAGGGCATGTTGCCATCCAAAGCCACGCCCACCAGTCTGCTACTAATACACTTACCAGAGTCAGATATCACCTTGCTTTAGTAGGAAATACTTCTTGGCAAACTTTTAGTCATAATGATGTATTCAAAATGTTTAGCAGGAGTGAGTTACTTTCGGTTTCAGTAAAGGTATCAATATCGATATTTCATGCTTTGAATATCACAGTTATCGTCAATACCGGTATATTGCGACACCCCTAGTGTCAACGCAGCAATAGTACCATAAAATGTTCAATGATAAACCTACCCTTACAATAACTGTTCTGATAATAACCCTCTGTCGATCCGACTGTCCGTGGCGGAGATACAAACATGCAGAAGTATAATCTGTAGTTTTCACAAAAGCCCTGAAGCTCTCAAAAGACTTATGCTGACAAATAAACGTGACTTTCTCAGTCCAGGTAAGAGAATGAGTAAACATTGTTCATTTACTACCAGTACTGACATTGAAACAATATAAAGTGGGTTGAAAATAGGCAAAGTTACTCTGTAATGTGGTACATCTGCAAATGACTGCCGAACAATAGTGTTTAAACACAGACACCAAAAGCCATGCATGAGAACTGACTGAAGCGTAAAAGCATGCTTACATTATCTGTCTTTCCAGAAAGTCGACCCCAATGGTCTTTTTGTAGTCCTTGGTGAAGATGCCCTTGCAGTATCTCTGAATCATACTGGACTTCCCGACCGCTCCGTTCCCCACCACCACCACCTTGATGGCCACTTCCATGTCCTCCTCCAGCATGGCTGGATCTGTGTGGGCTTCACTTCACTTCGACCCGGCTCACTGCTGCTGCTGTAGGATCTTCTCAACTCTAGCCTGTTTTAGGAAAGTTACAATCCCACACATCAGATGTTACTTAAACATACTTTTGCTGACAAGATGCAAAACACATTATAATATAAACCAAAAAAAGTAGAAGTAATCGTCAATTCCTGCATCGTGACTAGATGGTCATTATGTGTTAGTCTCTGAGTATTTTGGGTCAGCTGTGGCACACTTTCCATTGAGTAAGCCTGCTGTCGGTCTGGGCAGGGTTTCCCACATCATGATGGTTCTTGCATGGTCAATTTATTTATTTATTTGAACCATTAAGATTATTTTTACGGTGATGGCACAAATCAGCTTTGCCCCAAAATTCACCTGGCTGTAATGCATCTAATCTGGACTTTTAATTAGCAATTTCTATTATTCCCAGTGGTAATTGTGATTAATAAAATGCAAAGATTTATTACTGAAATCAGCATAAACTGAAAGAAGTACAACAAATACCACCATAATTGAGAAATATTAGACTATTAATATATTAAATAATAACATTTTAAGGTCATAAGAATTTAGGCGAACATGTACTTAATTGTCATGATAATAATTTCACAATGCCAAAAAAATAAATAAAATTAAATTAAAAAAAATCTAAAAATAGGGTTCATTTCATAAGCAAAGTGGAATTTTATCTCTTTCTTTTGGTTTGGGGACGAAATATCACACATGATTTTGACAGGTTTCATAAGATTCACTCAAAATAAATAGCGCTGCAAATCAACGCTGCATAGATTCAACAATTATAATCAATGGAAATTGGCTGTTTTCTGGACCTTGAATCTGCAGAAAGGTAGAAATTATTGTTGTCACGATACTGGAATTTCTCATTTCAATCCGATACCTTGAAATATATCAATATTCGATACCATTTTTAATATCATGGGGAAAAACTGACATATAGATATTTTTAATATTATCATCATTCATCTCAAATAATTTCAATGCTGATTCAATTAAGTTCAATAGCTGTGATGATGTTGCCAAAGTTCATTAAGTTTGAAATTAATCTGATTCAGCTATAAAGCAGCTCTACAGAAGACAAGTGCTGCGTCCCAATTCACATACTATTTGTCCTAAATTGTATTCGAAATCAGAATTAATGTGTCTCAAATTGAAATAAGTATTCCCAGATGATTTATTTTTTCTGGTTAGAATCTGAAGTGCAGATTTGTGCACACTCTAACGGCTAATATTATTCACAACCCATTGTTGGACAAGGATTCAATTAGAACTACAAAGACTAATAAAAAAAGTGTTAAAAAACTACAAACATGGCAGCTATGCGAGTCTGATGTTATGTAGCGAGGTTTAGATGAAGGGGTTTGAGTAATTCATCAGAATCTAACCTGACGAAAAGATATTTATTCAATGTTATCCACATTATAGTTCATCTGCAATTGTGAACCTTTATAAAGACACGTTTGGTCATTAACTTTTAAAACAAAGTACTGTATGTCCCTACTCTTCTGCCACACACTTAAAAGTATGTACTTTTCTTCACAAAAAAAAAAAAAACTGTACAAACTTTTAGGTCATAGTAAAACTAAGTAGGTGAATTGGGATGCACACAATAGTTTTGTCTGCACCAGGAGTCTTGAACGTGAACGCAAAAATGCAATCCAAGAATGCTGGATAGATAGCAGCGAGACACTACCGCTTACATATCAGGTTACGTTAGCGAGGCCTCCCACGTTTCTCTGGGTAACTAAATACAGCAGCCGACCTGACACAACAATAACCATATCCATGAGTCTCTACATCATCTCCACAGGATATTCTTTCATAAAAGACACTTGCAAAATGATGCTGCCCTTATATGGCTCAAATCAGATTAAACTATATCTATCCAAGTTTGTGTGTATATATTAATTTTATATATATTTAATTGGACTTTTTATACTTCAGAATACAATACATTTATAGAACAATTCAATATAAACTAAATTATTTTTCAATGTGTTCTAAACACATTTGACAGACAAGATTAGATTTCCTTCCTTTGGTTTGGTTTGGTTTTGAGAACAAAGGACGAATCTCAGCGTTGTTTCCTGACAGGTGTTTATGAGGTCTGGCTGTCTGAAGGACTGTTACGGCACTGAGATCCACGTAACCAAGGAAGTCTGCATGATATACAAAGTGCTCTCCCTCAGCGTGGCTGTATATGGCAGGTGGGAAAACACACTGATCCCTAAAATAAACTACGACACTCTATAGCACCAAAACTTCAAGGGATCTGTCTGTTTAAAGCAGCTGTTAGTGGACAAATTACAAACATCACTGAACGTCTTGCACAGGATTTCATGTGTTGCAGTTAGTTTATTAATAAGAGATCTATACAGTACTTTGCTTATTACACTAATAAAAAAGTGGCAAAAACACTGAAGGAAATGTATCCATCACCATGTTTTTACCATGGTATGCTACACAAATTCACTTCAAAGACCAAAACAAATTAGGTTTAGCTGCTTGTAATTATGCTTAATGTACTGTTATTACTATAAGTACATGGAACGTGTAACAAGCACACTGTAAGATAAAGAACTGTAGTGGAACGTTCTCAGAACTTTAGCTAAAGTTCTAGCAGTTCTCTCAAGCGAACGTTCTTTAAAGGATTAGTCCACTTTTAAATAAACTTTTCCTGATAATTTACTCGCCCCCATGTCATCCAAGATGTCCATGTCTTTCTTTCTTCAGTTGAAAAGAAATTAAAGTTTTTGATGAAAACATTCCAGGATTTTTTTCCATATAGTAGACTTGAATGGGCACCAAACAGTTGAAGGTCAAAATTAGTTTCATTGGAGCTTCAAATTGTTCTACATGATCCCAGATGAGAAATAAGGGTCTTATCTAGTGAAACCATCGCTCATTTTCTGAAAAAAATTGAAAATTATATAAGTTTTAACCATAAATGCTCATCTTGAACTAGCTCTCTTCTTCTTCTTCTTTATTAGAATTCCGGCAGTGTAGACACTGCTAAGTGTATTACTGCCCTCCACAGGCCAAAGTTTGAACTAATTGTTATATACTAGCTTTCCTGTAGCTCACTGGTTAGAGCGTGGCATTAGCAATGCCAAAGGTCATGGGTTTGATCCCAGGGATTGCACATACTCCGATACAAATGTATAGTATAATGCAATGTAAGTCGCTTTGGATAAAACCGTCTGCCAAATGCATAAATGTAAATGTAAATGTACTAGCATATTGCATATAAAAATTAGTTAAATTTTGACCTGTGGAGGGCAGTAATACGCTTAGCAGTATCTACACTGCCATAATTCTAATAAAGAAGAGAGCTAGTTCAAAATGAGCATTTATGGTTAAAACTTATATAATTTTCAATTTTTTTCAGAAAATGAGCGATGGTTTCGCTAGATAAGACCCTTATTTCTCATCTGGGATCATGTAATCCAGTGAAACTAATTTTGACCTTCAACTGTTTGGTGCCCATTCAAGTCTACTATATGGAAAAAAATCCTGGAATGTTTTCATCAAAAACTTTAATTTCTTTTCGACTGACGAAAGAAAGACATGAACATCTTGGATGACATGGGGGTGAGTAAATGATCAGGAAAAGTTTATTTAAAAGTGGACTAATCCTTTAAGTGACGTTAATAGAACGTTCGTTCAATGTCGTGTGGTCTTTAATAATGTTCTCAAAACGTCTGCACGATTTTTATACGTCATTCGCGAAACGTTTTTTTCCTGAAATATTTTGGTTGGTTGAAAAAAAATGTTTTTTCAAATATTTCAGAGAACATTCTGAAGTAACATCCCCATAATTTTTGCAAAATGAAGAAATGGAATGTTCCCTTAACGTTCGCATANAAAAAAAAAAAAAAAAAAAAATTCTAAGAAAACAGAACGTTTCGAACGTTCAGAGAACTAACGTTTTCGTAACTTAATGGGAACGTTAACAAAATTCTTAGAACACACGTGTTCATTGGAATGTTACATTGATGTATCAGATAGTAACCGCATGCTACTTTGTTACAGTTGTACTGCACGATGGTATTTGGAAGAGACTTTAAATAATTCCATGGCACATTTTATTAGTGAGAAAGAGATCGCGGCGTCTTACCTGCATTCGTGTTACCAGGTTACATTGTTTCGTCTTTGAAGATGCGACACGAGAATAATGATAAACGCGAGATTTCCAGAAGGATCCAAACACGCAGCTCTAGTGATTTATGAACAAACACATCCGCTGGATGTAAATATAACACAGCAGCAGCTGCATGAAGAGAGCTTTTTAAGTCCGCTCAGTTTATCAAAGGAGTGGCCTCCTCCTCCTCCTCTACTCTCTCTCTCTTACATAGACTAACAACCCCGCGTGAGCCTGGAGGTTCAATGTCAGACGGGCTCTGAGGAAGCAAATGTCAGCAGAAATAGATGAGAACAGATACAGAAGAGCGTCTTAACGAGGTTTACAGTCATGCACGACTCTGTGTCTCATCTGTTGACCGCGGCAGCAGTGATGTGAAGCGGGAGACCACTCTGTGATTTCGGTCTGTCGCCCACCGAAAAGACCCTTTTCAAAATAAAAGGCTGGCTTTATTTATACATTCATTTAATTGTGTTTAGTCACCATGAAAACAAAATAGACAATTCTTGACTTTTATGGAATATCGCAGAATTTATTATAAACGATTTATCAGTGCATATCTTTTTTTTTTTTTTTTTTTTTTTTTTTTTTTTCAAATGTATGTGTCCCTTACCTGTCTTTAATCAAAATTTGTGAAAAAGAGGGAAAAAAACTTTCCCTCTTGTTGCTGCAAGATCTCTTCTCTTCTCTGATGACGTGTTTACTTGTGCGAGGGCGGGACAAGTTTGACCAATAGCAAACCACAACCATCCAATCAATTCTCTATGGACAAGATCATGTGCCATCCTACTTTTTTCTTGTTTGAGAAGCCATATGTTTGTTGTATTGTAAATGTTTTATTCACAAAAAACAAATTTCTCAAGATTTTGCCTAGATTTGACATCTTTATCACTAAGATTTTGCTTGTTGTTAAATCTTTTAAAGATAAGTTTCTTAATACTTAAGGTGATATTTTTCACACTGATTGAGATGTTGTTTTGTTTGTGTTTTTCATTTTGTTCAATGCAGTGCTGTTTGTTTTTTTTTATTGAAAAAACCACTACCTCTGGAAGTGGTCGAAAGTGGAAAAGCTCAAAACATTTTACTTGCCCCGGGGGCATCGATTCACAAGGTAGTCAAAGAAAAACTGCATAAACAGAACAGACCGGAGCACATGCAAGCTACAGTGACAACGGAGGCCTACATAGATGAGGGATTGTGTGAAGAGGTTAGAATGTTTACATGGGTTGTAACTCGTGGCGAGAGATTGCGCCTGTGTACGCNTATGGCAATGTGCGGTGTTTCTATAAGAAAAACCTTATAACCCAATTTAAGCAAAATGATAAAATTGTATTTAGGAAGTCACTTAGGAAGTCACATATGATAGTCTTACCACCCCTAAAGTAAATGAAGTTGCTCCTGCTTTAACAGTTGTGGTCTGTATGTCAGACACTGTTTCCACTTGGTATTAGGGTGC
>RJVU01061435.1:158177-226718 GCA_003731715.1 Anabarilius grahami
AAAAAAAAAAAAAAAAAAAAAAGAACATTTTATGAGGCAATGAACTACATCCAATTTTTGCAAATTATATAAAAAGAATAATACATAATGATAATAATATTAAAAAGAATAATACATAATAATAATGTTAAAATATATAACGACACATCACTGCACATTTCTATGACGTTTGATGGTGGACGCCTTGACTGTCCTCTCTTGCCAAGACTTGCATTTCCATGATTACAACAACAACTCTGATGGATGGACCCTTTAATATTGTTAATGTAGATCTCCACCAGAAATCTGGCAAGCAAACACAACTGGGATTGTAATGAGCACATATCTCATTATACAGATCTCTGGAATGCTTCTTTCAGACTGGTGTTCAATCATGGCATTCAGCGGTCAGATATTCCCTAGTATTTACCGTCATCCATGGATGTATAAGGGTTACTGTACTGGCGCCACTTTCATGTCGTCATCTTGTGCCTCAGTTATCAATCATAGTGAATGGACATCACTTCAGAGGACTATAGATTATTAATTGTTGCTAGGTTGATTTGTACATTGTTATGAACTATTTTTCTTAGTGGAAGCTTTAGGATAATATACAGGTAAATTTATAAAATTATGCTTTAAATAGTGTTTTGGCTGGCTTACAAAATATCAAACACTTACAGAAGAGTTACAGCGGCCTCAGGCATTTATTAACAGGGTTGGGTAGGATACTTTTAAAATGTAATTTGTTATGTATTTTGTTAGATTACACAAGTTTTGTAACTTAATGTAAATACTTGGAATACTAATAAGTATGTAACACAAAAACAAGGTAATTGTGACTTTTTTTCTCCGAATTGTGTGATATAAAGTTGCAATTGTGAGTTAAAAAGTCAGAATTGTGAGATATAAACTCGCAATATTGAGAAAAGTCAGAATTGTGAGATATAGGGCCGGTTTCGCAGACAGAACTTAGACTAAGCCAGGGTTTCAATAGGGGTATTTAAATAGCTTAGGGTATTTTTTTAAGAAATCCTTTGGATTATATTGAAAAAGCTGATCTTCTGCTATAGAATCACAGTGCTGCTGTATTCAATAATGTAACTCAGACCTGATCATCTTTTCTCTTTGCTTGTCTGGCTGTTATAACTCAGTCACAACAGCCCAAACTAAATTTAATAATAAAAAGTCAAGCGCCCAACTAAAGCAAACCCTGATCCCAATGATGGTGACTTAAATTGTGATTTTCTCTTTTGATTCTGCTTGTTAACAGATCACCTTCCAGACACATTCACTGTGTTAAAATCATTCACACAGTGAAT
Source organism: Anabarilius grahami (assembly GCA_003731715.1). Classification (NCBI taxonomy): domain Eukaryota; kingdom Metazoa; phylum Chordata; class Actinopteri; order Cypriniformes; family Xenocyprididae; genus Anabarilius; species Anabarilius grahami. The sequence continues at coordinate 159,479 of RJVU01061435.1, forward strand.
GTGTCAGAATTAACACAACAAGTGTTGTCCCTAAACTCACACACTGATATGTAAGAATTTAACACATTTTGAGTCCATTTTAACACTTTCTAAGAGTGTATATTGCATTCATTTTAACTGCTCAAATATAACACATCTATGACACAAATTGTGTAATTTATGACACATTAGTATTATAAATATTCACATTGCCTGTGTTAAGAAGAATAACACACTGGTTGAGTTAAAAGTAACACAAAATGTGTTGTCCTTAACAGGTGTGTAAAGATATAACACAGGTTGTGTAACCGTTTTAAGAGTGTTGAGAAAGAACGATGGCACTGACATATTTTAAGATATGTCAGTACAAGTTGCTTTCAGTTTCAGCTCAAACATGCATTTTAGTCTGGGAACAGCTTAAGCCTCGTCTGTGAAACCAGGAAGATAAACTCACAGTTGCGAGAAGAAAAAAAAAAAAAAGGTCAGAATTGCACATATTTATCACGCAAGTCTGACTTCATAACTTGCAATTGTGAGTTCATATCTCCCAGTTCTGACTTTATAAAACGCAATTCTGAGTTGAAATCTTGCAATTCTGAGAAAAAAACAACACTCACAAACAACAATCACAAAACATGAAAACAGTTGTGGATCATTCAAGTAATGAAAGGACAGTTAAGATTCAAGGGTACGGACATTTCTGAATGGGGCAATTTTTATAAATTCAGATATTTTGTGTTGTGGAATATATGTAAAAATCCATTATGTGAAATAGCTTATTCAGAACAGTACTAGATCAAAATAACATGCAATTTGTATGATTCCTCTTGGCTTATTATGTTAAAATTATTCAAATGTTTCATATTCTGCAAGGGTTATGAAATTTATGAGCATAAATGTAGCTTAGGATGCTTTTGTCAGAATCATCAATTGCTGTTTACATCAATTGTTTAAATGAAGTAAATTCAAAGTAATCACTTTGATCATCTAAAACACTTTTCGGAAGTAATGCATTTCGTTTACCACCCATTTCAATATAACTGTATTGACATACAGTCACTCAAATTTTGTATTTTAAATACGTAACTAAGTTAACAGTTACTCCAACCCTGTTATTGATAAGATGAACACGCCTCTCAAAATCGCTGTATTGTGGTGCACTATTATGAGTGTAATGTGGTGATGTAAACCTTTGTTTGTTTGCGTAAAAATGCAATTAGCACAGTAAATAACACAGTCTCTTGATTCTTGATGAGGAGGAGGAAAATTTTTGTTACATTACAAATTAAGTCCCTCGGCTACGAGTCTCTATTATGACATATTGAGAAACAGAAATGAAGGTGAAACTTTAAATGTGAACGCATACGCCTATAAACACTCGCTCTTACAGTACACCAATACTATAATTATGTTATAAACAGCAAAATGTGAACTATTTTGAATCTTAATCTATTTTATAGGCTATTTTTAAACGCAAAAACAACCCAGACGATACAATATAAAATGCATATTCTCTATAAACACTTCATAACTTCAGAGATTTTCAGGCAGGGAAATCACAAACACTTCACGTTACAGTTCCCAGATTTCCATAACCGTTTATGGGAACCACAATCAGGCCTTTTACGAGAAATGATCCTCGCATGTGAATATAGCCTACAGCGCAACGCGCTCGAACAGCTTTATTTAGAAAATACTGTTCAGACTGTTATTTATTGAATACAGACGTTCATATCACATGGACGCACGCGCTCAGACAGATAAACAGATACAATGTCATCGACGAGCAGCTTTAGCAATGTGATACTCACCAGAACCAAAGACGCATTGACACAATAACGCGTAAAACACCCCAAACTGGAATATAGGATCCATTGGCATTGTGGTAAACCGGTTTTCTGAAAATTCTCAGGCCGACTTCAGATGCGCGTCCGAGACCCGACCGACATTTCCTGACTCGGCTTTGTGCTCGTGGCTCTGAGCATTCGCCTCTACTGGACTCGAGCTGGGTTGCCAAATATTCAAATTCCCCCTGACACAGTAAAAGCGCGACGGGTTCCGCTTTATTTCATTATACACAGTATGAGTTATTTTCTTTATTTGATTGGTAAAATATGTTTTTATAATATATAAATACTGCTGACTTGATGTGTATTTTAAGCTTTAGTTTTTTCGTGATCTGGCAACCCCTGTGGAATGATACGGTGCTTTCCATCTTATCAGGCCTCAAGCAAAAAGCTTACATGAAACAAGTACACTAGAGCTTACCTGAAAGATTGATAAAACATTACAGTTTCGATATTACTCATCAAAGGTATTATATATATATATATTCTGTAATGGGATCAGGGCTAACTGTCAGAGTGTTTTTTTATATTTCTCAAGTGTTATTTTTGAAAGTCAAGTTGACCACAAAACCATCAACACTAGAGAAAAAAAGTTTATTTAACAGTTTATGTACAGAATAGTGTAGAATGTTATCATTTAGTCTAAGGTGTGCAATCATTTTCAGGGAAATGCACGGCTAAAGTAGTCCAGACAGGTCTTGACCGCATTACAGTTCCATATCACTTCGCCAAATGATTTCAGATTTCAATAGGTCCTACAGCTTACAACCACAAAAGAAACAAAACCCACAATGACACTGACCGAGCAAATAAATATAGTAAACAATAGGGTGAAAACGACAAATTATTGTCATGGTTTTTGTCACAAAATATGTTTTATTGTGTCCTGAAAGCGCACATTCTCTCTTTCAACTGTACACACAGGTCACACTCACACAGAAACGTTTTGTCTGCGCTGCTCTGATGAATTAATCAGTAAAATAGTTTAGCAACTAAAGAGCTACATGACTCACCAGCGAGGTGCTGTGTGTGGTTCTTGAGGTAGATAAAATTTTAGTTTCGCTATTAGTTGAGACGCTACTGCTGTGAGAGATGCACAAATCATATAGTCACGCTTATTCTCTCTCTCTCTAGTATGTTAATAACTGTATCAACGGTATTGTTCTGCTATTAAGGCTCAAGCCTCCATTACTAGTTCTGAAATGACGTTTTGGTATTAGCAACGGAGGCTTAATGCGTAAAAAATTTGTCCCACATACAAGAGTGTTTTAAGGGCAAAAACCTGACAAATGTCTTGAAATACAACATGGAAACAGTGTCTTGAGGTGTGGTAACCGTAGTATAAGTGGAATAATTGACTCCGGGTGTCATGAATGGGGCTCCTTCGGCTCATCCTCCGGACCGCCGGAGGAAGCCATCACCGGAATATTGAACTTCTTTGATTCGGACTATGTTTCCCATGGGCCCTCATTCCTGGGACTGATTACGCACACACCTGAACTGAATCACTCTCACACAATATAACACTCCCGCATGCATACATACCTCGCGAAGTCTTGATTTGCCGAGGTGATCATTTCTGAGCGTTTTTCCCTATTGTTACCGACTGGACTGTTTATCTCTGCTGAACCTTGCCGCCTGCCCTGAATTCTGCCTGTTATCTGGACTCTGATTGTAAAGCCGCCTGTCTCGACCACTGCCTGTTTTCCGACCCTGTTTGCTTGCCGCCTGTCTCGACCATTGCCTGTCCCTGTTTATGCTCTTGCCCAAAGTCCTGCCTGTTTGTATACATCTGTTAATAAAAGCTGCAAATGGATCCCCATTCTGTCGACCCATCATTACACCGGGCCATTGAATTCTTAGAAGATAATACACACCCGAGATGTAAATTCGCGTCGTGGCCGTATTACCACCTCGGGTGTGCATTATTTTCTAAGAATTCAACAGCCAGTCGTCAATTATTCCTTACATTTATCAGTTTACCCAACTAATTTATGTTTAAAAAATGATGTGGGAACAGCGATTTACAATGTTTCTACACTGTAAATAATTAATTGTTGGTTTAACTTAAAGTAAGTTACCTGGTTGCCTTGAAACTGCTGCACCACAACTTTCCTGACCATCTCATTGTACATTCTGAGTTTTTCCTTAAAAAAGGATTTGTTCACTTACAATTGAATTTCGAGTTATCTTTCCTGACATAACAATCCGTCGGTCAGTTACTGAATATTCTATTGATTTCCGCACCCTAGCGGCAGAGACCAAGTGGAACGAGGAGGCACAGTGGGACAACTTCCTGCATGGGTTGGCTGACCGTGTCCAGCGGGAGATCTTTGGGTTGGACTTGCCCACAACTCTGGATGGACTGATTGAGTTGGCGATTAGAGTGGACAGTCGCCTGCAATGTCGTGATCAACAAAGATGTTCATGTTCCTACCCAGAGGCGGAGTTCGCCGGTGACACGGTCAGTCCCATTTCAGATCTTGAACCCATGCAGGTGGGCAGAACTCGGCTGACCAGGGAGGAGAGGGATCGTCGTCGGAGCAACGGATTATGTTTATACTGCGGAGCGAGTGGACATTTTGCTACAAGCTGTCCGGTAAAAGCCAGAGCCCGTCAGTAGACTTGAGGTTATTGACGGGTGGTGTATCCTTCGAGAAATCCTCTACAGCTACTCTCCTCCTGGTCAGACTACAATGGGCCAACGTTTTCCATACCTGCCAGGCTTTAGTGGACTCAGGAGTTGAGGGGAGATTCATTGATGCGTCATTGGCGGCTCAGCTGCTCATTCCGGTGGTCTCGCTACCTCTGCCTATTTCCGTCGAGGCACTCAGCGGGCAGGTTATGCCATCTGTCTCCCAGAGTACCGTGCCCATCAAATTCATCACCTCCGGTAACCATACGGAGGAGATCAGACTTCTATTAATCAATTCCCCTCTGACTTCTGTGGTGTTGGGTCATCCCTGGTTGTCACTTCACAATCCCCACATAGACTGGCAACAGAACACTGTTTAAGCTTGGAGCAGTTTTTGTCATGCGTCTTGTTTGGTGTCTACCTGTTCTTCCGTGTTGTGTTCTGTGTTTCAGGAGGAATCCATGGACCTGTCTAACGTATCTAAGGAGAACCTGAACCTGAAGGAAGTATTCAGTAAGTCTCGAGCTGCCTCTCTTCCTCCGCATTGTCCCTATGACTGTGCCATAGACTTATTGCCAGGTACGTCTCTGCCTAAAGGCAAGTTATACTCTCTTTCCATTCCGGAAAGGGAGGCCATGGAGAAATATATTTCTGATTCTTTGGCAGCCAAGATCATGCGCCCTTCCTCCCCTCCTGCGGGCGTGGGGTTTTTCTTCGTGGGGAAGAAGGATGGTTCTCTGCGACCTTGCATTGACTATCGGGGGCTGAATAACATCACGGCTAAGAATACGTATCCTTTGCCGCTGATGTTTTCAGCTTTCGAGCGGTTGCAGGGAGCTTCCTTTTTTATGAAGTAAGACTTCCGCAACGCTTATCATTTGGTTCGCATCAGGGAGGGGGATGAATGGAAGACTGCTTTTAATACCCCCAGGTCGCACTTCGAATATTTGGTCATGCCTTTCGGGCTGTCTAATGCTCCCGCGGTCTTCCAAACACTCATCAATGACGTGCTGAGAGACATGGTTGATCAGTTCATATATGTTTACCTGGATGACATATTGATTTTTTTTTTTTCTCCGTCTCTCCAGGACAAGATTCAGGCTGTGGTGGATTGGCCAACCCCAGACTCCCGTAAGGCCCTACAGAGGTGACGTTCAGGGTGACGTTCAGGTGGTCTAATGCAGCTGAAGCTGCATTTTCCAACCTAAAAAGTCGCTTTGTTTCGGCTCCGATTCTGGTGACCCCTGATTCCTCACGTCAGTTTGTGGTGGAGGTGGGGGCTGGAGCAGTTCTCTCCCAGCGTTCTTCCGCGGACGGTAAGATATTAATGGGGGCGAATGTCAGTCCTCTGGTTATCATCCTCAGAGCAACGGTCAAACTGAGAGGGCCAACCAAGATTTGGAATGAGTGTTGCGATGTTCGGTTTCTCAGAATCCTTCCTCCTGGAGCCAACAGCTCTCTTGGGTTGAGTATGCGCATAACTCGTTACCTGTATTGTCCACGGGCCTAACCCCGTTTGAAGGTAGTTTAGGATACCAGCCACCTGTTTTTCTGAGTTTGGAATCCGAAGTCACGGTCCCCTCCGCTCACGCTTTTGTCCAGAGGTGTTGTCGCACTTGGAGGAAGGCTAGAACTGCTCTCCTCCAGGTGTGGGAGCTCACTAAGGCCCAGGCCGATCGCCACCGGTCAAAGCCTCCCGAATACGTTGTTGGTCAAAAAGTGTGGCTTTCTACCCAGAACAATCCTCTCCGCACCATTTGTAATAAGCTTGCTCCTAAATTCATAGGCCCGTTTACTGTCACTAAGATCCTTAGTCCAGTGGCAGTTCACCTCAAACTCAAACATTGAGCTCAGTTAGAAAATATGAGGAATTTTAGATGGATGACAGAATTCACAAATATGTCTCAATTTACAATACTGAAATAGCCCTTATTACAACTTCCCCATGTAACAAATATAGCCCTTATTGAATGAACAAGACGTATTCAGTTTATCCCATCATTGTCAGGCAGGTGATATTGTTGGCAGGAAAATAGTAACTTTCATGCAAGATCTGTATTTCAAGGTCCTGTAAGTTTGATCTCTTCTTGTTCACTTTAGAGAAACACTTAAGTTACTTGCCTTGAGCAGAAGGAAGTTTCTCCTCGATTTGCACACATGTACAATGGTAATATTGGATGTCAATCCAATCCTTCGGCGCCCTGGCTCCACCTTGGTTGCTCGTCACTGCTGCTCCTCCCTGCCCTCCAGGACCTTCCTCATTGCCCAGTCCCTAGAGTCCCTTGGCTCCACCTGGGTCTTCACTGACAGCTCCATCTCAGTCGGTCGTCTGCTGCCAAGCCTTCCCTATTCCTCCTTTCATCGTCTTTGCTTGTGTCCTGACCCTTCTGCTGGCGGTTCCACCCGGGCTCCTTCTGCCTCTGCCTCCGCCCTGGTTTCTCCCGCCTTCTCTACCCTCTCTAAGTTTTACTATGAGTTGATTTTTGCTCTCTTTTCTGTTTTCTTTTGTTCATGGCCTAATAGTTAGAGAGTCAGACTGGTAACCCGAAGGTTGCGGGTTCAATTCTCAATACCGGCAGGAAATGACTGAGGTGCCCTTGAGCAAGACACCTAACCCCCAATCGCTCCCCGGTTGCCACAGCAAAAACGGCTGGCACTGCTCCGGTTGTGTGTGTCCACAGTTTGCAGTGTGTGTGTGTGTTCACTACTCACTACTCCTAATGTGTGTGAACTAACTTGGATGGGCTACAGAGGTCAAATATATAACTATACTTAGCCTTCACATGTCACTTTTACTTTTTCCCGCTTCTAGTTAATTTCTATGGTACTCATGGTACTCATGTTTGCACCTGATGTTTAGTTGATTGGTTTGTTCAGTGTATGTAAGCTCTGTGTTTCCTTCAGGTCATTGTCTGTTCTCATCAAGATTATGCTGGTTTTTGTGTTCATGTGTTCTTAGTATTGTTTCTTTGAGTTTGTTTAAATCAAGACTGCTGCATTTAGATTCTTTTCTCACTTTTATTTGCAACCACAAGTGAGTTGTAATACTATCTTTAGAAGCTTTCTCACTTTGATTCAGCTACATGATTCATTTGGTCATCATATTTATAAATTATTGCAGGAGAAGCCATAGGATCAGTTTTGAAAATATAGATGAAAAATAGAGCTGCAAGCATCAATGAGAAAATGTTCCGTGATGAACAGAGGCGTACATCTCTGCATTTCCACCACCTTTGTAAAAAAAAAAAATGATATGAACAATAAGCCACAACAACATCATCTATCCATTACTTTGACACATCAGTTTAACCAATTTCAACTTTGTTTTTTAAAGTTATGAATTGTAAAGCCAATTTGGTTATACTTAAAAATTTAGGGCAGCAACTGAGCTGAAGTTCTCAAGTTGAATTAGGGGGGAAATTTTTTTACAGTGCTCCCCCTGAACATTCAGTTCTAGCATTTGTTACATCCGTGCCACCGCAACCACAAAACTTTGCACTTCAGCATTTTATTACTGTTTTTCAACAGCGTGTCAAACCACATGCAAGCTAAACATTTTTAAATGGGAACTTGAAGAAAGAAACATGAACGTGATTTCTAAAAACATTGTCTTTTTGTTTCTCATGATCCTAACAAAGATATTTATGAAATTATTTGCACAGCTATTTGTAAAAAACAACAACAACAAAAATGATATTCAGATTTCGCTTAAATGTTATACAAAAATATTATCCATGACTGTGGGAATAAGATAAGGTTTACTGAGCCATTTGCCCCAATATGTGACCTTGCGCACCAAGATAACTGTCCTGCTGAAAAGTGACCTTCTAAATGATTAGAAAAATATTTGGTAACACTTTATTTCAGTGGTCCACTTTAGACATTCTGTAGACCAAGTAACTTTGCAACTACATGTCAACTAACTCTCAATGGAGTATTAGTAGGCTGTCTGTTTAATCTCTGCTAACACTTGCTAACACATGCTCCCAACAGACATTCTACTGATTGTAAGTAACTTTACAAGCTCATGTCAACGTATTCTACTAACCCTGACAGTCTACTATTACTCTAATGAGAGTTAGTTGACATGTAGGATCAATATTAGGCCTACTTATAGCCAACAGGGCAACCATCAACATAAAGTGTAACAAAATATTTACAATGAAATGTAATGGGTGAGAAAATGGTGTTTGTAAGTTTTTCATTCTTTTTAAATGCCTGCAAGAGTCTACGTTTGAATGTTAAATGTGTGAATTATATAAATTTATTAAATGGTTGGGTGTTTCTGCATGATGCATATTTGCTGAAAGCAATTATTATAGACTGTTGGTTCCCCTGAGACATATACCCTATATAGTGTGACAACACACAGGTCAATAAGAGTTTAATGAACTGCATATTTTTTTCCTGTCCTGTGCAATAACAGTGGAAAGTTTCAATAGCTTTGACTTTAAATAACAAACCTACTAGCCCGTGTCTGCTTTTTTGCTTCGACTGAATAATTCGCACACACTAGCATCCTGTTTGGTCTGTAACACCTACTCCTTCTGTACCTTGAAAAGAGGAGGATTCATTACACCTCCTCTGGACATTCTAATGTATTACACTAAAAAAAAAAAGAGGAACAAAAAGGGAAAGTTCATGTGATTCATTGCATGATCCATCTATGAGTAATTCATTTGTTTGTGAGTAGTTCTGTCGAAACGCAGCATGCCCATGGAGAAGATTTTAGTTTAAAATTTACATAAATGTAGGCTTTAAAGACCCATAACTGTTTTGAATGTTTCACTGTTTTAATCATGTTTTTACTTTCACTTATTTTAAATTACATTTTTAAATATGTATTATTCCATTGAGCTTCTCACAATTATAATATTTTCTGTAGCCTAAATATTAAAAATGGTTTCACGATTATGTTTACAATATATTAAATTAGGAGGGAACTGTTATCTTCTTTTCTAGTTGTTTTTTAATTATAATAACCATAATAAACATTATCCATAATTCTCTATAAATCCAAGTTACAATTTTTTTTATGTTATATGCTACTTAACCCTTGTGTGACCATATAGACATTGTTGTCATTTTCAGTATTTTTTTTTTGTTGTTTGTTATTTTTTTTTTTTATATATATATATAATTTTGCCTGTCTTAATGCCAACTGCATACATTTTTGCACAGATGTGTATTTTTATTGGAATTGTACTATTTCACCCCCATTTCCTTTAATAAATCTATTTTACACTAGTAATACAAAAAAGTTCCACTCAGGACTTTAAGGACAAAAATGTCCCCATTGAAACCCATTAAAACTGTAATTTTTAATCCCAGGGCCATTTAACTATAACATTTTGCAATCTTTGTTAATAGGCTTTCATTCTATTGGCAAGGCTTCAAAATTAAATTTTTTACTATTATTTTTTATCGGATGGTGCCATTTTTTTTCAGGTTTGGCCTATAAAGCAATTGCTCACTTTATTCTTGTTTTCTGCTTATGCATATATTATAGAGCCAACTGGATAAATTATGCAGCTATAATTGTGTGGGTGTGTTGGTATGGATGTCAGAGTGTGGTTTGTATGTGTGTTATACAAAAATTGTGTGTTTATGTGTGTGCTTGTCATATTTGAGAGAGAAAAACTCTACTGCAAAACACAAATCCAACCACTGTGTGCACAAGTGGAGTTTTGCTGGCATCTAATTTGGTACTGCACCCAAACAAAATTTTACTGAAAGCTAATTTTTTGAGATATCAGCCTCAAATTTGGAACACAACTTGTTTAGATTTATGGCTTTGATTTTCTAGCAGTTTTAGAGTATAACATGTTTCAGAAAATATATATTTTATATAAAATATTGTTCATAAATCATTTTCATAAACTTAAACCTCTATAACTATCTACTTTTTAAGTTCTTTTACTTCAACAAGATTCTGCCAAGGGTCTTCTTTAAAATGAGTCCAAACTTAAGTCTGTGCTCCCAAGCTTCAAATTTTTATGACAGTTTTTTGACACGGACATTTTTGTCCTCTATGGACCTATGAGGTTATGAGGTTAAACCGAAACCAAAATTATTGTTAAGCTTTAGGATTTATTTCACATTTACATTCATAAACAAGGATAAGGTACACAGAACCAATTATGAATATAAATATGATTTGTAAACATACATTACAATTGTATCCTCTTTATGTTTTTGAACCTTTTTTAACATTGTTCATTAAAACAATCATTCAGTGCTTAGATTTCCAGCACTTCCAGGAAAACCTCACCCTTGCTTCATACTAATGCTTTTATGGTCTAAGCTTAGTCATCTGCGTTTTTTTTATTGACTGTCTCATGTTGTTCCCAGATGTAGTTAATATTTTCCTTCTTGGCTTAGCTGCTGTGCTCATGCATAGCAAGATGCTGAGGACACCGTCTTGTGGCTTTGGCAGCCTCTGTGGACTCGGTAAGCCCAACCCCACAGTCCATGAATGATCTATGAATCCTCAGACGTGCAGACCGTGAGATGGACATGTGTTCGACTGCCTCTCAGCATGACAACGACAAACAGGTATTCCGTTTTTTCTCTCTCTTTGTTTAAATGTGACTTACTGTAAACCTTTCAGGACTCAGAAAGTCAAGTGCAAGTGTTACAAAAGCCAGGATACAAACTCTGAGAATCAGGTTTGCCATATGAGGACAGTGTTTATCTAAGAGACAATCTAACCACTTTAATAAACCATACAAATCATTGCCTAGGGTATTATCTTTTGACAAGACAGATGTTTTCTTAGATTAACTAGAAAAAACAGTGAATCAGCACAAGCAAAGCTGCCAGGAATTTTTTCTTTCTGCATTAAGGAGAAAGACTGTACGGAGAAGCTTTATGAATGGGTCCATTATGTAGGTCCTTTATGAAAAGGATGTAAAGAGTGATGTCAGTTGAGAATGAATAGTTGGTGGTTCATGTTTACAAGAGCTTCAATGCACTGTTTGCTCTGTGTAAGAAGGTGAGATGGAAAGTTAATCCTGAACGAGCTCCGGCACGCTGATGAAGTGTGGACACACCCTGGAGTTATTCAGGAGAGAAAATGGAGGACAGCTGCATGCGTTCTGGACCAGGCAGGATAAATAGTGGTTGCTAACGGCACGTCACCTCCGGCCAGTTTTGTTGCATAATAAGAAACATAAGCATAGTTTAAGACTCTGGAGGAAGAAGCCCGCCAATCCAAGCAGCAGGACTGGTGCTGAGGAATTTTTGTGAGAGTCTAGCTCATAGAGTCGAAACCTTCAGGTTTTAAGTTGCCAAAGAAAGCTGATAAAAAAGGTAAAGCTAGCCTACTTTGTTTTTTGATGTAAGGCGCAAGTGCTTGAATGTAAAACTGTAAAAGAAAGAGAGTGTTTTAAACATGCTGATGATGCAGTTGACTGAACTGTTTAAAATGTGTGGTGCTGTTCGAAACTTGCTTCAATTGCCTTTTTTTAATTTGTATAATTAATGAAAAAAAAAAATTAATTGCAATTTCTGCTGTATTTCCAGCAGCTGGCCTGGAAATACAGTCAAAGTCAAAATTTCTTACCTTTCAGTTATGGCCTGCACTCTTAGAAGAACAGGTTTCTATAGTACCTTAAAGGGTTCTGTCTTGATACAACCTTTTAGGGGTTCCTATCATTTTATGGAATTAATTTTAATGAATTAATTTTGTTTTAATTAATCTTTTAACCCTCTGGTGTTTTTCCGTGATTTCAAATCGAAAAAAAAACAAAAAAAACACCACTTCATTGGAATGGTAAAAAACTCTGTGACTTTTGTAGCAGTCAATATGTGACCACAAAAAGCAAAAGACGGCCTTGATTCAAAAAATTGTCGCCAAAAAAAGTGTCACACTTCATTGTGTGCTGTTCATGGTCAGAAATGAAATTAATGGGAAATATAAAAAATGTGACAAAAATAGACACATGCCACCCATAACAATCATATATGAACTGGTGTGACTGTAACACAAAAGCAAGATTTTGCAAATGCATGAAATAAAATCAATAATTCAGCTAAAATGCGGTAAAAAAAAAACAGGCAGCAAGGAAGGAGTTATACTATTTTCACAGATCGTTTTAACACCAAGCCCAGTTCACTTAAGTGAACCAGAAAGAAAACCAGCCAAAAGTGACCTCAGTTCCTTTCTTGTTCACATCACAACTTCATAAGAACTCAGGTTTTCAGAAACACTGCTGCATCTCTTAAATTGTGAAAGGCAAAAATACAGAAAAAATAAGCAGTGGATAACTGAAGTTTATCACATCACACGACTGGCTCAACCTAATTATCAAGGTGATAAAATGTTGTGTAGCAAAAATGAGTACACCCTCCTAAAAGTTACTAAATAAAACGAAATAAAAATGTTCTGGTGTAAGTTTAAGGCAATGTTTGATCAACAGGTAAGTATGTTGATCAAAACATTTAAAGAGAAGTAATTTCTTGACATTTAAAAGTGTTATAGCCCACTGAATCATTCTCTCACTTAATGCTGACAACAATGGAAACACTTGGGAGAGAACTGTCAGGAGACTTATTTCTTAGCTCAAAAGAGGACAAGAGGATTACCGAATCATTGTTTTAAGAGTGAAAATATAGCAAAAGTAACACAGAAATTCAAAAACAATGAACTTGTGACAAGGCCCCTGAAATAATCAGGCCTTCATTTTAAGCTTTCATTTAGTGATGAGGGATTTTTTTGATAGACAAAGAGCAGGAGAAATACCAAGCGAGTGTCTCAGAGCCAGCAAAAGCTATGAAAAGAGTGACTGTTTATCTCACAGAGTAAGATGCAGCCTGCAGAAATGACATGCATGTTGTTGTTCTCACTGGAACTACCTACTGTAGCCAAAGCTCAATAAAGTCAGCCATTTCCAAAGCCCATATTTACAAAATATAGATTCTGGGAATCAATACTCTAGTCTCATGAGACCAAATCAATCATTTTGGATCTAACAGCATTATAAATGTTATGGTGTTGCTAGAGGAGGAGTACAGTGAGAAGTGCCTGGTGCCCACAGTAAAGTTCAGTGGTAGTAAAGCTCTTCTATAGGGATGTATGAGTGCTGAAGGTGTGGGGGAGTTGTGCTTTATCAATGCTGTCATGAATTCCCACAGTACTGTGTAATTTAATACACAAACTTGAAACAGAAGATGTTACCCTTTCTTCATTCCCTGCATTGTTGGGCATTTTTTTCAACATGAAAATGAGGATATGCATTCTCCCAAGGTGAAAAACCTTCTGTGGACATGTATTAAACTCAATCTTAACACTCTTGAGCACCTGTGGGGGATTCTGTAGAGACTAGTTGAGCAACACTTCCCATTAAAGATCAGGGTATTTAAGGAGCTCATCATCCAGGAGTTAAACAGGACAGATGTGACAATTTGTCATGAACTTGTACACTCCGTGCCAAGAAGGGTCAGAGCAGTATATTAAAAATTATGGAGGGTGTACTAAGTACTAGAATATTATACATTTGTTGAGTTAAATCTAGGGTGTACTCATTTATGCTGTGCACTGTAATTACCTATTTTAGGTATTAACAGCATTTATATTAGTGGTGTGCAGCTGAGCCTGTATCTGTAACAAGCTCAAAATTATTTATATCTGTATTCGGATAAAACTGGAAGTGACAGAGCTTTAACTGGAAGATTTAACAATTTCTTGAGAAGACTGTGATGTCTATGGTTTTAAATGTATATTCCTTCGTAGTTCAAATATGCCATGTATAACTCATAAAATTATATCTATCTATCTATATATAATATAAATATATATATCTTGTGTCTATTTTAACATGAAATACAGCTTTTATTGAAAAAAGTCTATTATTTTCAATGGGAAAACATTATTATATCTTCGTAGAAAAAATAATTAGTAACATAAAATTCTCTTAAAATAAAAAATATTATTGAACAAAAATATATTAGATTGATTTTAAATAAAAAAAGTTATATTTCAGGTGTTCGGTAACTTTTGACCGCAAACAACCCAACTGTGACTCCCAAATGAACAATACTAATTAACAATATTAATTAAATTTTATGAATTAAACAGCTCGTAAACATGCTTTAACACTAGAAATCGAAATAACCTTAAATATGAAAGTATTATGTAATCATTTAAGACACTTCTCCTTATATAAAAACTTTTTGGCATAAAGAGTTCTTTAAAATTGAGTCAAGAACCCTAAAGTTCTATATAGAACCCTGTTGAACCTTTTTTCATTTTCAGAATCCTAACACGTTCAGTTCCCTGGTTAAACTTGTCATTGTGGACCACTTTATGTTGTCAGTTGCTGATGTGACCTGATAGACTGCGTTCACCATGTTTCCCTGGATGTTGTTCTTTTCAGCCAGCTGAGACAACAGCTCAAACTGTCCCCTAAAACCATGGCACTGCTGAAAGTGGGCTGCACATCAGACCGTCAGAGGGCTGAGCCTGTTTTATTGTCCTCTCTACATCTTGCATTGGCTGACTAACCAAACACCGCACAACTTCTTTTCACACATCACTGAGACATCCTGGTGGGTTGCAGTTCTTTCACTTGTAAGGAGATTGGCTCTGTTCTAAAAGCTGTAACCAGCTGCCTGCGTAGACAGAACTTTAAGGCACACTCTGTGTCATTCCAAAAGGGAGAACGATTATGCTGCCTTCTAAGACTCCTTCTTAAAGGCAAATTCACAGAAGTTAATAGCAACAAGCTCAGTGATAATCATCCGAGATGACGGAAGCACTATCAATCGTAAATATAACTATTGAAAAGTTTGTAGACAAAGTTTTTGGCTGTATGAAAGTTTGAAAGTTTTATAAGCTTTAAATTTAGTGAAGTGGAAAGAGAAAGAAAGAAACACATTGCTAGCATGAATTTAAATTTTTTAGCACTTTGTTAGCATGAATTAGCATATTGCTAGCATGTTTTAACACATTGCTAGTATGAATTAGCATGTTAATAGCATGTTTTATCATGTTACTAACGTGGATTATCATGTTGTTAGAATATTTTCACATTGTTCGCATTAATTAGCATGTTTTAGCACATTGCTAGCATTATTTAACACTGTTAGCATTAATTATCATGTTTTAACATATTGTTAACATAAATAGCATGTTTGCTTGCATGTTTTACCACATTGCTAACATGATTTAGCACTTTGCTAGCATGAATTAGAATGTCAATAGCATGATTTAACACATTGATAGCATGAATTAGCATGTTGTTAACATGTTGTTTGCATGGTTTATCACATTGCTAACATGTTTTAGCATTTTCCTGACATGAATTAGCATGTTAACATGTTTTAACACATTGCTAGCATTTTTTAACATTTTGCTAGCATGAATTAGCAGGTCAATATCATGTTTTACCACAATGCCGACATGATATAACACATTGCTAGTATGAATTAGCGATAACATGTCGATAACATGATTTAACATGTTGATAGCATGAATAAGCTTGTTTTGCTAGTATGTTTTAACAGGTTGCTTACATGAATTAGCATGTTGCTAGCATGTTTTACCATATTATTAGCGTGAATTACCATATTTTGCTAGTATGTTTTAACATGTTGGTAGCATGTTTTATCATGTCTAACATCAATTATCATGTATAACATGAATTAAAACATGAATCCAAAACATGATACATCAATTAAAACATTAATTAACATCTTTTAGCTCACTGCTAGCATGATTTAGCACTGCTAGCATTAATTATCATGTTTTAACATAATGTTAACATGAATAGCATGTTTTACCACATTGTTAACATGATTTAGCACTTTGCTAGCTTTGCTAGCATGAATTAGCATATCGATAGCATGATTTAACACGTTGACATGAATTAGCATGTTTGCTACCATGTTTTACCACATTGCTAACATGATTTAACACTTTGCTAGCATGAATTAGCATATCGATAACATGATTTAACACGTTGACATGAAGGAGCATGTTTGCTACCATGTTTTACCACATTGCTAACATGATTTAACACTTTGCTAGCATGAATTAGCATATCGATAACATGATTTAACACGTTGACATGAATTAGCATGTTGGTACCATGTTTTACGACATTGCTAACATGATTTAGCACTTTGCTAGCTTTGCTAACATGAATTAGCATATCGATAGCATGATTTAACATGTTGATAGCATGAATTAGCATGTTTTGCTAGAATGTTTTAACACATTGCTAACATGTTTTAGTATGTTGCTAGCATGAATTAGCATGTTGTTAGCATTTTTTAACATGTTGATAGTATAAATTAGCATGTTTGTCAAGCCAACGTAAATAATTAATTTTAATAACTAAAATCAATAGTTCTAATTCCAAATTGAACCAATATACCCCAGTATTTAGATTTCCTCTATATGTTTTAATGCTAATTAAAGTATCCCATGGTTAGCTTAGCAACATGCTAATATTGGATTCTATTGAAATGAGACTGTCCTCCAAAAAAACCCGACCCTATAGGTCCTTTTTCAAGCACCTTATTACGACCTATATTTACGTTTTGAAGTCATGCACCCTCTAACTGGCGTAAAAATAATGACAGTGTCGTGTTACGTCTGTCGTCATGAAATGACGTATGACTGCCATTAACAATCAAAATGCGACTTCATTTAAATGCAATGTGTGGACTTTTTACACCATTTGTCCTATTTCCATTAAAGCCTAGTTCAGACTGCACGATTTTAGCCCGACAATCGCCGACAAATGCCCGAAAGACGCGATCTAAGAGAATCGATTCAAAATCCTGCTGTGTGAAAAGTGTTCTGACTGAAAACTACATCGCCGATGACCGACAGCCAATGAGAGAGCAAGATACAGAGCATCGGGGAGTTAGGGGAGGAGTTATAGACCACAATATCAGCAAGCATCGCTTCGTTTCAGAAAAAGGCTTCTTCTCAGTCTGTTCGGACCCAAGAAATGGAAGAAAAATTAGTAGAATTCGTATTGCAAGCTTCTTGCAGGCTACCATTTTTAATAATAATCCCAGTCTTACGTGAGAACTCCGGTATTGTTTCCTTGTCACATCTCGCGTGTTTGGTTGTGAAACGTAGTTTGCGTGCCAGACAGAGTTGTCGGCGATTCCTCCTATTGTAAAGTCATGCAGTGTGAAACCTTCTGTCGCCGATCCATCGTGCAGTGAAAAGAACAGTGACCCGACTACTTTGAAAATCGTGCAGTCTGAACTCGGCTTTAGCNCATTTTTTTATTAACGACTACACCCACCCCACCCCTAAACCTACCCTTAGTGATTTATAGTGCATTTACACTTTATGAGCACATGCCTTCCCTGGGATCAAACCCACGATCGCATGATCACATGATTGCATATTGCTATTGCAATGCTCTGCCAATTGAGCTACGCAAAACCCAAAATATGATGCCGATAAAAGGGAACAATGCATTAAAATGAAAGTGTCCTGTTGTCAATAGGGGTGCAACTTCAGTAAACGCTCCTATGGGTCGTATTTCAGGGAAGTGACAAATGACCTATATAGGCGTATTGGTTGGAGAACATGTTGATTAAAATCTATAGTCAGTCAAATCTCCCATGCTTGTTTGTAAGAAGAGCGCTGCAAATCCTAACTTATGAGGTTCCATTAGGATGCTGCTTTAGCTGTCAGCAGACACTAGGCAGCTCGCCAGGTTTTGGAACAGAGCCATGATTGTTGCTGTTTGGCTGAACAATAACTCATTCTTCTTTCTTGCACATGCAGGGCCCAAAGAATCCCTTTCGGAGATGATCCTGTGCAGTCAGATGAGTTTCGCAGTGCTGTACTGCATACTGTGGCTCGCCGCGCCTGCCGTCCTGCGCTCTGAATTCAAGGTGGCCTACGTGACCGAGCGCAACGTGTACATGTGCACGTGTGCGCAGGATCTAAGCTCCTGTGAGATGAACTCCAGCGAGTGCAACAACTGCAAGGACCACTCATCAGTACTGCAGAAGGCCGAGAGCCCCGTTCAAAAAAAGAGTCTGACGGTGTGGTACACCTCGCCTCTTAATGTGGCCCTCCTGCTGAACAACTCTGAGGTGCGGCACCTGACGCTGGTCCAGTGCAAGCCCTCTGACGACCAGCCCGTCCCGTTTGAGTACTTCACAGTGCAGCGTTTGGAGGTTCTAATGGTCTCTTACCCGTTCTGGGAGCCTGGACAGAGTTATGAGATCATCATAGGCAAGGACAGGGACGCCCCGTATCAAGAGGAGGCGAGAATCGCTGTCATTCATACCTCTGTGTTGACCGGGAAAACAGAGCTGAAGTCATACACAGTTCAAACCAAAGTGGATCGCAGTGGCATGATGTCCTTCCCGGGCATTTTTATGTCTCGCATCGCGCTTTCGGAAATTTCCAGGATATTTGTCACTTTTCTGTACTGAGAGAGGCATTATTCCACAGTTGCACCATGTGGAGTTTAAACAGTTGTTGTTGTCACTATAACACAAATAGCTGTTGTGCATAATTAAAGGGATAGTTCACCCAAAAATGAAAATTTGATGTTTATCTGCTTACCCCCAGCGCATCCAACATGGTGTCTTTGTTTCTTCAGTAGAACACAAATGATGATTTTTAACTCCAATCATTGCCGTCTGTCAGTCAAATAATGCGTGTGAATGGGAACTCTATCAATAAGAATCAAAAAAACACGACAGACAAATCCAAATGAAACCCTGCGGCTCGTGACGACACATTGATGTCCTAAGACACGAAACGATCGGTTTGTGCAAGAAACTCACACTCATTGAAGTATAAGCGCGAGACATCACTTCCATTGTCAGAGCGTGATCAGACCTCACTAAGCGAATGCTGAACGCAGTTGGACATAGTGGTGTTTTAGAGGTAAAAAATGATATAAATACTGTTCTGTTTCTCACACAAACCGATCGTTTCGTGTCTTAGGACATCAATGTGTCGTCACGAGCCGCAGGGTTTAATTTGGATTTGTCTGTCGTGTTTTTTTTTTTATTCTTATTGATAGAGTTCCCATTCACACGCATTATTTGACTGACAGACGGCAACGGTTGGAGTTAAAAATCATAATTTGTGTTCTACTGAAGAAAAAGTCACTTACATCTTGGATGCCCTGGGGGTAAGCAGATAAACATCAAATTTTCATTTTTGGGTGAACTATCCCTTTAATAATGTATATACAGAAGTGGCCAAAAGTGATGTCCGGAGAGAGGATACTTGTATTTTTAAAATATTTTCAATATGGAGGGAAGAACAAAACACTAAGCTTGGCATTTATTTAATTTATTTAAGGCATTTATCACACAATTATTTGGCAAACTACAGCTACAATTTTTCTTTTACTATGCAAAAAAATTCATAGGAAAAAGCATACATTAACTACAACATAATCATTTATTAAAATTTCGTTGGTTCTCTCTTGTTTTTACATGTTCATAATTTCTTTGTATGACAGCCTGGCCAAAAATTATTGGCATGTTTCATTGAGTTATCACAAATAAATCAATTGACTCCAAGCACAACTATGCAATATGCTTACAAAATCTTTTGAATAACATTTGAATAAAGAGTGAAGATTTTCTGAGCCAGAAATCACTTTTGGCCACAACTGTACATAATATATACAATTTGATATACTTACTATATATACATTTCAAACAACAATACCTTTCTTTCAGAATCAAACATTATAATGTTACAAAACTAGAACAAAGTAAGGGCAAATTCATTTTTTGAGGATTGTAAAGGCTTTGCACATTTTGTGAGTCGCACATGCGCTGCTGTTTTACTGAGGATTTAATTCTCTTTAAGATGATTTGTATTTACAATAATTTTGAAATAGAATAATATTATAATTTTTAAAAAATGTATTTATATAAATAAAAAATGCCGACACATTCAAGGTGATGTCGTCCAATGAGTGGGGCTAACAACGTGTCCAGTTTGATCAGAATCAGTCGCAAGTTGCAATGTTTTATTACGCTTGTTGTTGTATAACGTGGCAGTTCAGAAATGAAATGTCTGGTGAGTTGCGCTAAAAGGTTAATGCTTTCTCGTTTAAAAAAATAATTCTTAACCCTACCCTAAACCTAAAGCAAACACAAGATACAAATACATGTGCTGAAGCAACCCCGCCATTTTAGCTTGAGTAAGTCTTTAAGCTGTTTTATCGTGACTCGTGTTTCACGGGACTTGTACCGCTGCGCTCCACACCCCAAGTGCAATGCTGTACCAGGTGAGCTGCCGAACAAATTTACTGTGTTAGAAAAGCCATACATAAGGAGCTGGTGATGTGATGCAAATGTCAAAAAGTATTAATTTACAAATCATGCACTATCATGACTCAAGACATTGTTCAGACATTTATCAGGTTTTTGTCCTTAAAACACTTATGCATCTCATCCTAAGCCTCCATTGTGAATTCCAAACCATCATTTTAGAACTAGTGAATGGAGGAACTGAGGTTTAAGCTATTGATATGCCTAATGCTGTTATAGAGAGAGAAAGAGAGATTGATTAGAGTTCACTTTCGAAAAGGAACTTCGAAGCTGTTGCCAAATTACAATAGGAAGTGAGCATCCCTATGCCCAACTCACTTTAAAGGGCAGAACATGACTATAAGTGATAAATTACTTCCTTGAAGTGACCACTGCATGTTCCCTTCGCTAAGGGCTCTTCGTGAAGGGATTCAGTTGTTCACTTTTGTTTGGAATGTGCCTAGAAATGGCATCCCCTTCCCAAAGTGCCCTTCAAGTCTGCAGAAACGCAGCTTGGAATTCACTGTGTGTCTTGGGGCCCTATCATACACCCAGCGCAACGCAAGTGTTTTTTTGCTAGTTTCAGCCCAACGCAGTTATCATTTTCACATCCAGCGCTGCGTTTTTTTAAATAGTAAATGCACTTTCACCCATTTGTTCACCCACGGGCGTGCTGGTCTGAAAACGAGGTGTGTTCAGGTGCGTTGTTGGCGTGTTGCTATTTTGAGGAAACTGAAAACAACAGCTCCATTGGCCTGGTCTAAAGTCAATGATGCAGTATTTTTTGTCATTTAAAGGGCGCATTAGTAATAAGGTGGGTGCACAACGCGCATACACTCTGCTTGTTACACACACAGGGACACGCAGCAGCACACAAACATGCCAAATATTAAAAGTAAAAGGATTACAATGTAAAATATTTTTTATTGTGTGCATAAACATAAAAAAATGCTTTGGTGGAATCCAGCTTTTCCCGTAGATGGCTTTAACCTCGCGCACAAGCATATCCGTTTCCTCACTAGAGAAGCGTTCAGTTTTTCCACTTGCAAATTCCGCCATATGAATAGCGAATGCGTCATGGCATGATTTTAAAGGGAATTGGAGATGTTTTTGGGCATAACGTGCATAAACCAATCAGATTCATTACTCATTAACAGAATAGGGACAACCCTTTTAGACCATGCGCCGGGTGCACTGATCATTTTTCCCATCGTTAAACTAGAAAAAGTGGATTCGGACACTCCCTAAGTGCACTTGTGTTGTGCGCTTTATACCATGCGCTTAGATCGTTAAAATAGGGCCCTTACTATGGGGAACGCCCTCGGCGTGACCAGTGTCTGATCATTTGTAAACACGCCAATCCATTGGCAGACGGCAGTCCATGACGTCACACACAGAGCGCCCGTGCATATAAGGGTGCCTAACACTGTGTCTACAACAGACGTGAGCTGCGTGATGCAACAAAGGCAGATAGAACTCATTATAATCAGTGATGCTGTCTACACTGGATGCGGCGCCGCACAACACAACAAAAAATTGCAGACAGTAAACTGATGCCCTGTTTGAATTCTGACATTCTTCAAGTGCTCAAGCTACTTCACATATGAAGAACAAATGGATTTGCAAAGGTTGCTTGTGGTCACTCGCATCCAGTGTAGTCGGCCACAAGCTGTTGCGGCATGACAAGACTTCCGGTGTAGACACGGTGGAAGAGTGAAATTACTGAGCTTACTCCCTCCGGCAGCCCTGCATTCAGGGAGCTGCTTGATGTAATGGCCCGTGCCACGGACAGGTTAAATTTGACTTAGGCCCTGTTTACACCTGGTATGCAGATGCTTTTGTTTCTGCTCTAATAGCTAAAAGACCGGCCGAATACTGTGAGTGTGTGTTAGAAATCAGGAATGGTGAGAGAACTTTGTGCTTGGTACGTTTTTCGTCTTCAAACCAAACTTGGAGCTCCAGCCGACAAAGTTTAAATCCACCTGGCTAGCTCGCTTCCCATAATGTTTACACATTAGGACAGTAGGTGGAGACTAGACAGTCTTTTGTGGCTGTTATACACTATGAAATCAATCCGGTCAAATGTGTTTTCGACTGCCTCTGGAAGTGGCTGAAAGGGGACAAGCTCAAAACATTTTAGACCCCATTTACACCTGTATTCAGCGTCATCCACTTGTGATCCGATCGACCAAAATGCACCTTAATACCAGGTGTAAACAGGGCCTAAAGTGCATGAGAAGTGGGAAGTCGCTCGCGCCCCTCTCCGTGGGCCTTCCGTTCCTTCCAGACCTTCACACTGAGGTGGAGAGATCCTGGAAGAACCCATACTCTGCAAACTCATAATTTGTCCCCTTTAACATTCAAATTATTCAAATATGGAAAGATTATGTGAGCAGGCATATGTGAAGATGCCCCATGTAGAGAGACTCTGGCTAGCTATCTCTCACAGAGTGAGGTATTCTCATTGAGGGCTCCGGTCTTACCATCGAAGCATCGTAAGGCGTATGTGGTTGCAGGTCAGGCTGGCAGTGCTCTGCACACTATGGCAGTGTTGCAGCCATATAATTGAATTGAAGTAACTAAGGCACCATTTACACTACGTTTTCATTTTAAAACGCATAAGTTTTGCTAAAGTTACACCTGTTGTTTTCACTACGCCGGCGTTTTCAAAACGCTGCAGACCTCGTTTTAGTTTGAAAATGCTGGAGTTGCATTTCAGTATAAACGGACCAAAACAGACTTCTGAAAACGATGCCATGGCTGCCTACGTCAGAGATTATATATTATAGGGAGATGAGAGGGTCTGTATCTCTTACCATTGGAGAAAGCGTAACGGCTAACTTAATCACGTGCGGCACCTCTCAGCCTTTCGTGTAATGGCAGTGACATCAGTGCCCGCCGTTCAAAACGTTCCGCGTTCCCAGCATTAACGTTTTTTTTGGCTAAAGGTTGCAGGCTTGCTTTCCAGTGGCTTTTACACAACATCTATTGGTCTGTCTGTTAAACAGTAATGCGGCACATTTGCTGTTGGTAATGCCGTAAATGAGTCCAACCTGTCGCAACATTCCCTAGTCTACCTTCTCTTAAAAAAATACATTTTTATCAAGCTAAAATCTACATATAGTTCCCAACGAAAGTATTGTTTAGTGTAAAACATGCTGAAGATTAGCGAACAGACTGTCGATTAATTAAATGATTAGCTATTTCCCCACAAAAGCTGTTTAATCAGCACAGTGAAGCCTCTCATCCATTGACATCCATTCAAAAAACAGCCTCTGGTCTAGCATTAGCCGTTACGCTTTTTGGGCTAAAGGTTGCAGGCTTGCCTTCCAGTGGCTTTGGCTACGTTCGCTCTGCGTATCCTTGACGACCGTGTAAACAATAACATGGAGACTGCATTGCAATCTTTGTTGTAATTTTTAGCAGCCATTGTGCAGTTAAACTGCATTTTTGCTGCAGCAGTTACCTACATGCGCAAGAGGCACTTGTACGCGCATACCCAGTCAACTATTCAACTTACGGAACGAACGCGGCGCCACTTCCGTTTTTCCGTAAGCAGAATAGGAAAGGCGTAGGATATACAGCATAAGCTTTTTGAAGAGTACGAAAGACGGAAGCACTTGCAAGGCAATCATTTGTGTTTCTCTAGATAAGACCCTTATTCCTCGTCTGGTATCATTTAAAGCCCTTTGAAGCTTCACTGAAACTGTAATTTTGACCTTCAACCGTTTGGAGGCCATTGAAGTCCATTTATAAGGAGAATAATCCTGGAATGTTTTCATCTAAAACCTTAAAGGTGCGTTCACGCGGCCTCGTAATTCCTGTAGTTACGAGATTCTAGAACGCAGCATAATTTCTTTTCGACTGAAGAAAGAAAGACAACATCTTGGATGACATGGGGATGAGTAAATTATCAGGAAAATTTTATTTCAAAGTGAACTAATCCTTTAAGTACATTTTTCAAGTTACTTTACTCGAGTATTTTTATTTTCAGTAACTTTTACTTTTACTTCACTACATTCCAAAGCATAAGAATAAGATCGTAACGTTACTTTTTACTCTGCTATTTCATAAAACATACTCGTTATCTTAAACTGAAGAAATCGTCACATGCTAAGAGACGCATGCCCAAATTGTGCACTCGAACTTGTCCTCTTCATATGTATGTAAATGATTCTTAACGCTTCCTTTAGATATTTGACTCTACATACAAATGTTTTATTTCTTAATTCTAATGTTCTCCTGAAGGTGTTTGTATATTTGTATGATTCTTGAATAAAAAATAAAAAAATTAATTTAAAAAATGCACTCGAACTGATTCTTTTCAATCATCCTGTTAAAGGATTAGTCCACTTTTAAATACACTTTTCCTGATAAATTTACTCACCCCCATGTCATCCAAGATGTTCATGTCTTTCTTTCGTCAGTCGAAAAGAAATGAAGGTTTTTGAGGAAAACATTCCAGGATTTTTCTCCTTATAGTGGACTTCAGTGGGCACCAAACAGTTGAAGGTCATAATTAGTTTCACTGCAGCTTCAAATTGTTCTACACGATCCCAGATGAGAAATAAGGGTCTTATCTAGCGAAACGATCGGTCATTTTCGAAAAAAATACAACCGTTTATGCTTTATAAACAAAATATCGCCTTGAACGTACTTTCCGCTTCCGCATTCTTCATAACGCTTCCGTTGAATGTTCTACGCCTTCCCTATTCTACTTACGGAAAAAAACTAAACTGGCGCTGCGTTCGTTCCGTAAGTAGAATAGGGAAGGCGTAGAACATTCAGCGTAAGCGTTATGAAGAATGCGGAAGCGGAAAGTACGTTCAAGGCGATATTTTGTTTATAAAGCATAAACGGTTGTATTTTTTTCGAAAATGACCGATCGTTTCGCTAGATAAGACCCTTATTTCTCATCTGGGATCGTGTAGAACAATTTGAAGCTGCAGTGAAACTAATTTTGACCTTCAACTGTTTGGTGCCCATTCAAGTCTACTATATGGAAAAAAATCCTGGAATGTTTTCCTCAAAAACCTTCATTTCTTTTCGACTGACGAAAGAAAGACATGAACATCTTGGATGACATGGGGGTGAGTAAACTTATCAGGAAAAGTGTATTTAAAAGTGGACTAATCCTTTAAACTGGTTTCCAAATCACATCAAGCAATTCATTTGCGTTCAGCTGTTCTCGAGTCAACAACTCACTGATTCAATGATTCGTTTGGAGCGAGTCTTCAGTGAACTGAATTTACAAGTCTGACTGAAAATGTGCCAAGAACTGGGGGATCCTAGAGTGCGCGCGTGGCTGATGGCGAAAAGTAAGTTACTAATGTCGAATTTTAGGATTAATTATTGCAACTGAAAATTATATTTAGGTCACAACTAAATCTGCCGTAAATCTGTTTAAGCCCACTGAAATGCTTTAATGCAGACACCTCCACATCTATATGCCTACAGATCTAGATCCCGATTCAAACACCCACGTGATCTCATTTCTAAATGACATCGATTTTCCTGTGTATGAGCCAGAGAAAGCAGGTGAACCACACAGTCTATTGTTATGTGTTACCAACAGTGTTGGGGAAAGTTACTTTTAAAAGTAATGCATTACAATATTGCGTTACTCCCTAAAAAAGTTACTAAATGCGTTACTTCGTTACTTTTTATGAAAAGTAATGCGTTACATTACTTTTGCGTCACTTTTTCTCACCGGGGCTGGGCTTGTTTGTTTTTTAATAACAACAAAAAAGTTCTATTTTTAGCAAAAAGGCTGTTTCACACCAAAAGTGAAATGAATAAGCTTCAGGCTGAAGGAAATGCATATTTACACCTGTACAGTAGAGGGCGCAGCTCAAACAAACCTTTCAGTTGTGCTGCCATTGTGGATTAAAGAAGAATAGGATACAGAAGAAGGAAGTTCTAGTTCTTATTTCTAAATCTAATGTAAAGTATTTTTTGCTTATTAGTATGGTTGAATTAGGTATATTGAAGGTCAGCAGCAAAGACATTGGTTATTAATTGAGATTAAATACATGAAGTATATTTGTGTGATTTAATATAGTTTATTATTACAGGTTTGCAAAAATTCTGAGATTGCATTTCACTGTTTTTATTCATTTTGAGGAATACTGAATGTTTTCGTGCAAGTGAGATGAGTAAATGCATGTTCACATTTAGTCTAGAACTACAATAACCATCATGCTTACACAGCGCACACAACACCTCTGACCTTTATTTCTCTCAATATGGGGACAGGAGATCTGTCAGTCAATAAATGTGAAAAGTAACTTGCGTTACTTATTTGAAAAAGTAACTTAGATATTTTGTTATAAATTGAAAAAGTAATGCGTTACTTTACTAGTTACTTGAAAAAGTAATCTGATTACGTAACTCAAGTTACTTGTAATGCGTTACCCCCAACACTGGTTACCAATATCCAAATTATCAGAGTAGGCTAATAGATACATTTTGAGATAAATCAGAGATAACAGTTTATAGTTTGGATATAAACACGGAAGTCTACGTTAGCGATTAAAACAACTAATCACATTTTTAAACTTGCCGCTTCAAATAACAGTTGCATCGATGACATCGTTATGGCACTAGGTGGCGACAACTGACTGTTAATATGTATTTGACATTAAATGATTCATTCAAAAGATTTGTTAAAACAAAAATTGATTCATCCAGTAATGAAACAAGTAGTTATGAGTGAGTAATTGAATCATTTATTCAAAAAATAATAATTAAATTAAATTAAATAGACTGCAGAAATTAATATTTTGTTCTCTAGTAAATAATTATAAGTTATTTTGTTTAGTTGTCTGTTCAGAATTGTGGGAGAATCATCTGTATTTGGAAAAAAACAAAAAACAAAAAAAACGGAAAAGAATCGTGCAACTCTAACACAAATTAAAATAACTCATGCACATCCATCTTCCCCGCTGCTATAGCAGTTTCTTAAAATGTTCTGCATTTAGCCCTATGTGCCCAGGTGAAAAAAATATACATTTCTATAATGTACTTAAAGTGCTCTATTTTCATGCACTAATTTTGTTCTTAATATACTAAAAATTCTTCTTTAGTACTTCTTAAGATCATCTTGAGAACATCTCAACTGTGCTATTTTGAGACAGCATGAAATATGAACTTAAATGTGCTTTTAATATACTATCTCTGTATTTAAAAAATATATTTAGATACTACATATAGTACATTTGAACCCATAGTGCACTACAAGTGTTAACTAAATATATTTTTTAAATACAGAGATAGTATATTAAAAGCACATTTTAGTTCATATTTCATGCTGTCTCAAAATAGCACAGTTGAGATGTTCTCAAGATGATCTTAAGAAGTACTAAAGAAGAATTTTTAGTATATTAAGTACAAAATTAGTGCGTTAAAATAGAGCGCTTTAAGTACATTATAGAAATGTACTTTTTTTTCACCTGGTTGATGTCTGTTTTTATATTGTTTGTCAACACACATTACATATTATGTATCTGCATCCACTAATCTTCCACACTGACCAGTGCTGCTATTTAAGAGTTCATAATCATTCATAATTAATAGTATTATATAAAATATATAATGTAAAAATAAATTATATAAATGGCCTATATAAAATTCGTTCATCGATCAATACTTTTTACTTAAGTACATTAAAATCAAGTAATTCTGTTCTTTCAGAGTAATATTTAATTGTACATATGTGTACTTTTACTCAAGTACTTGATTTGTGTATTTCGTCCACCACTGATTGAATTTATAAAGTTTTAAATATGGATATTTTTCTTACAAAAACACTTCACTTCGCTTCAGAAGACCTTTATTAACCCCCTGGATTCATTTTTAAAAATAATTTTAGCTTCAAAATGCGGCCCCCCATTCACAACCATTATAAATCTTGAAGGACTAAGGATATTTTTAAATATATCTCCAATTGTGATTGTCTGAAAGAAGATAGTCATATACACCTTGGATGGCTTGAGGGAGAGTAAAACATGGGATCATTTTCATTTTTTATTTATGTTTTTGTTTTTATCCCTTGAAGTCCAAGTTCAAAGTAAAACTCTGAACCGCTTCACTGTGAACATACTGAATACACTGGCAGCGGGATGTTAAACAGGAAGGGTTTGTCTGTAGAAAACTTGGAAATAGTTTGTCTTTTTTATCCTATTGTTTGTTGGGTAATGTCTTTGTATATTTTGGTTCATTTGCTGTTGTACTGTAGGCTGAAGGCCCATTGAAATCATTTGGCGAAGTGATATAGAACTATAATGTGCTCAAGACCTGCATGGAACTACTTTAGCAGTGCGTTTCCAGGAAAANGCTTCAGAAAACCTTTATTAACCCCCTGGATTCATTTTTTAAAATAATTTTTAGCTTCAAAATGCGGCCCCCCATTCACAACCATTATAAATCTTGAAGGACTAAGGATATTTTTAAATATATCTCCAGTTGTGATTGTCTGAAAGAAGATAGTCATATACACCTTGGATGGCTTGAGGGAGAGTAAAACATGGGATCATTTTCATTTTTTATTTATGTTTTTATTTTTATCCCTTGAAGTCCAAGTTCAAAGTAAAACTCTGAACCGCTTCACTGTGAACATACTGAATACACTGGCAGCGGGATGTTAAACAGGAAGGGTTTGTCTGTAGAAAACTTGGAAATAGTTTGTCTTTTTTATCCTATTGTTTGTTGGGTAATGTCTTTGTATATTTTGGTTCATTTGCTGTTGTACTGTAGGCTGAAGGCCCATTGAAATCATTTGGCGAAGTGATATAGAACTATAATGTGCTCAAGACCTGCATGGAACTACTTTAGCAGTGCGTTTCCAGGAAAATAATTGCACACCCTTAGAACGTTCGTCAACCAATCGGAATCAGCATTCAACAGCCCTGTAGTATTCACCTTATTAAGATTAGAGCGGTGCGGCCATGGCAACCTGACTGCGTCGAGGCTTCTGGTTTCATCCGCTTCCGGTTGTTTTAACTGTACAAAAACAGTCTGTTATGCTGCTTGATTGACTTAGAAAAATAATGCACACCAGATGAGTCCCTGTAATCATAATTTGTGTGAAAAGAAATAAAAGCTGTTGCTGTTTTTCTACCTAGTGTTCATTTCAGCTGAAGACTGCAGTTAATTGTATGCATAGGTATGTTTGCAAAAATGTAGGTGGCAGGTGTTTTTTTGTAGATATAGGTGGTTTTTAGCGTAATAGATTATGCAATATATGACATTTGATGATTTTGTAAAATTTCAGGCACTAAATATAGGAGTGATTCTTATTAGAGATACATTTTGCATTTCAAAAAGTTAAGGAAAAAACTGTTTATTAACAGAAATTCTTTCTATTAACAGAAAGTTGCTTCCTTTCATTTTTACTTTTAATGACCAAAAAAAAAAAAAAAAAAAAAAATTATTTTATATTGTTTGTCAACTCTGTTACTGTAAATTCTGTTACATAATGTCAACATTGTTACTCTATCTTGGTAACAGAATTTGACAGTAACAGAATTGACAATTTAAAACTTTTTAGCCAAAAACTCCACTTGCTCCACTAGAGCACATGGCACTGATGAAATCATGAGTGTTAAACAACCCACTGTGTGATCAGTGATTAATCCTGTTTTCCTTTTGATGTTGTGGTAACAATTTTGACCTTTTACAAAATAACTGTTGTGTAAGAAATGTTTAGATTAAAATTTAAATACATTTCTCTGAGAGAGCACACACACATTTCAGTGCTTCAGATATTATCAGTGAGGGGAAGTGACATCATTTCCTGTATCTTACATAGTTGTGCGAGATAATTCCACCAATTTAAAGACAAAGTGGTACAGTAACAGAATTGACGCAAGATATATAGACATATTTTTATAAGATAAAAGTTATTTTTAAACAATTTAATGTTGTAGAATTAGGAAAATTACTATTTAGAGCTTTTATAAATATAATAAATGAAATATTACCAAAAGAAAAGTGCAATATTTTGATTACACAATGATACATGATGGAAAAAATACACTGACTAATTCAGACAACAAGAAATCATGATTTTCAGCTATATAAGTATATATGTTATGACCTGAAACATCTTGAGATCCATGATAAGATATAAAAAAAATAACCATTTGAAAAGAGCATTAAAAAAATAATGACATTGGACACCAAATGTACCTGAAATTATAGAATCACCCATAGGCAACTACCCATTACATGTTCTGTCAGCCTTTAGAAACTCTTTTGCAGGATTTTGCAGTAAAGTTTTAGAATTTTCAGTGAGGGGATGATCCTATTTAAAATAAAACAGGCTACTCATATGTCTGGATAATCTTATAAAATGAGTGTCCATAATGTAAGTATTAATCGTTTCCTTACTGGTAAAGCTTATGGGTCATTCTACAGAACTGGTTCAGAGTCGGAGTTGAAAAACGTCTTGAAAAAAAATGTATTTTTCCACAAATTTTGTATGTATGCAAATTGTATAATAATATCCACATTTCTAGTAATTGTGCAGTTAATTCTCATATTGTATTTTCAGAAAGTTTTAGAATATTTTTCCTCTCCCCAAATTTGTCACTACCGAAACACAATAATGAATAATTTAATAAGAAGGATTACTTTGACCTATTAAGATTACCTTGTAAATATATTTTTTTGCTATTTAAAAAAAAAAAAAGTTCTCAGGTAAATCAATAACAATTACAATTTTAACAATATTTCATGTGTAATTTATGAGATTTGTTGTATTTTGAATCCAATCTTTCTTTGTAAAAGACAAAGTTTATCATACTGATTTCAAAGTGAAGGATTCATTAGTTTGAATAAACATTGATCCAAACACTATAATATCATCTTAGCTGATCATTCAATATACTTGATTTTTGACAAAACATCCAATGTTTCGCTCATGACTGCACATTTACGGTAGTGACAGTAATGTGTTGGTAATGACCACAAAACATTACAGAATTTTAACTTGCATACACTCTAAAAAATGCTGGGTTAAAAACAACCCAAGTTGGGTTGAAAATGGACAAACCCAGCGATTGGGTTGTTTTGACCCAGCAGTTGGGTTAAATGTTTGCCCAACCTGCTGGGTAGTTTTATTTAACCCAACAATTGTTTACAAATTACTATATGTCTGGCTTAAAATGAACCCAAAATAGGTTGGAAATTAAAAATCAGACTCATAATTACTAGAGGCAACAATAATAATCAAAAAGATGAGCATTTATTAATAAGCAATTTAATAAATGTTTATTGTTTAAATATTATTCAAAAAAAGTATTAATAAATGTTTGTTTATTAAACATATTAATAAATGTTAATTTCCAACATATTTTGGGTTCATTTTAAGCAAGAAATACAGTAATTTTTAAACAATATTTGGGTTAAATAAAACTACCCAGCAGGTTGGGCAAACATTTAACCCAGCCGCTGGGTCAAAACAACCCAATCGCTGGGTTTGTCCATTTTCAACCCAACTTGGGTTGTTTTTAACCCAGCACTTTTTAGAGTGTACTATTAAAATACTAATGATTTGCATAACTGTACTAAAATTTAGTTTATTTCCTCCAGTGATGCAATGAAGATACGATTATGTGTTCCCTTTTGTCACTGCCAAAACAATGGTCACGACCGAAACATGTGGTGAAGTTTCGGTTATGACAATTTTAGATCCTTTTGAGCCGCTCAAAGATGATAATCAGCACATGGTTAGCTAACACAGTTCTGAACAGTTGTACACACAAAACTAAATTTTATGGAATAACACACAAAAAGTTTGAAGAAAAAAGTGTGTTTGGAAGTGACATTCCTTAAAGTTACACACAGATTTCCAGACATTTGAACACATTTAACTCAAAATGATGGATCTATCTACTCTGAAAGAGAGGATGTGAGAGGGAGGGACACAGGAATATTTCCTGATCAGAAATGTAGAAGTGTCAGTCCTGTAGCTCAGTGGTTAGAGCATGGCACTAGCAATGCCAAGGTCATGGGTTCGATCCCAGGGATTGCACATACTCCGATACAAATGTATAGTATAATGCAATGTAAGTCGCTTTGGATAAAAGCGTCTGCCAAATGCATAAATGTAAGTGTGTTAAAATCAGCCTCAGACAACGGACTAAAACACACACTGTTTCGGAAGTGACATGAAAATGCATGACTTTTTTTCCTTTTTTTTTTACATAAAGTTTCATGATTTAAAAATAAAATATCTAATATTTTTTAACTTCACTTTTTTAAAATAATAAGAAATATATTTTTAAAAACAACAATGGAAAAAAAATGCAAAAATTATTTCAACATCATTTTCACAAGTTGAAATTTAGGGGTCAGGGTTCAGGACAGCCACCTCCCAATTGAAAGTACCCAATAAATGATGATTTTATATATATTAATCTTACTGATATTTTAAATATTATTGTGGGATTCAACAGATAACAGAAGGATCTTAGTAAACATCTAAGATTTGAATACTTAAATGCTTTTTAAATGGTTTTTTTGGTTGTGGGACAGCAGTTTTTTTTGTAGAATTGTAGACTGTGGAAAAACCTACTTGTGCACCTTCAGCTAATGGAAATCTCAGTACTTTTTAGCCACAAGGTGTCAGTAATGCTCTATGTGATGTGATGGGCTTCTCTTCCTGTCTGCTCTGAACGGAAATCTCAAAGCAGATGCTGTTTGCTTAGATAAGAGGTCATTGAAAGTGTTGCAAGTTTAGGTTAGAAACATGTTTAGGATGTTACGATACACTCTCAAAAAAAAAGGTAGTAAAGCTGTCATGGAGCAATGCCCTTTCAAAAGCTACACGTCTTAACTAAAGAGTGCATATTAAAGCTACGTATTAGTAACTAAATGGTACATATTAGAACTTTTTTAAAGGGTACCGACCCAGTGGCCTTTTTGACCACTTTTTTTTTTCTGAGAGAATATCTGTTCATCATAACCTGGAGTGATATAAAGTCCAGATTGTGATAGTAGTTACACGTTTTTCTATTGAGCACTATTTATTATATTACCTTTCCATGACTTTTGCAGTCCTTCAAAATTAAGGACTTCATTATAATATTTTATGGCGCAGCATAATTTGAAAATAGGAGAAAAATAGAAATTTCCATGTCCATTATATGACATTTTAAGATTGCATTTATTTCCATGATTTTTCCAGAATCAGTTGTAAAATTCCCTGATATTTCCAGGTTTTCCATCACCTCGAGAAGCCTGATTGTAGAGGATTTTTAGCAAAATTCAATTCTTCAGAAGATCCCAATAGACTCCCCATGAAAGGTAACCTGTCTTCTTTGTAAGAATTTACAGTATTTGAAACAAACTCGCAATTGACATTATAGATATGATTGGTAAAATACTAAAACATTTTCCAAATACAGTCTGATCCCGTCAGCGTAAAGCAAACGGAGACTTGTTGTTTTACAGATCAGGGTCAAAAGGTCAGGGTGGGCAGGATTGCATCACTTTTATGATGGCAGATGTTGGCATTTACAATTAATAATCTACCCAGGGAATTGCATTTCCCAACTCAAAACGCACATCTTGCAATTAATAGAGACCAATTAGCGAATGCAGAACTTGCAGGGAAGAAGCAGACAATCGAAAGCTGCGTCTCCCCCCCCGAACACGCGTCTTGTTTTGCATCTCAAAAACATCCAGCGTATGGATATCAAACAACACCGCACCTGCTGAAAGACTAGGCGTTGGATGAAAAATGACGAATCAAGGCTGTGTTTTGAGCTGATTGCTGGGTGAACCCTCGCTGATATAGTTGACCTCGCTAATGGATGCCAACCAGTTGAATAGGGGTGGGAAAGCACAGATTGCTCCAGTGCTTCGAACCGAACCTGCACGCATGGCTTTCATTTATTCATTCTTTTTTTGTTGTTGCACGAAAGCCTGGGAAGTCTATAAAAACGAGCCCTTGGTCTCCTCACCGGCAGTTTACCACTAAAACATTTTTATAATCAGCCTTTATTGTTCATTCGCTCCTTGTGGGAGATGCGCCCATGTTCATTTTTTAAAAGGGCAAATCAACCATAATTCAGTTTATAAACTGCGCCGGGGCTGGCGCATGCATGGATGAATATTCATGAGGCTTCCTGAAGCTGCCACTGCACGGTGATTCATTAGGCATATGTAAATATCACTCACTTTAATTGCCCCTAAACTGACTCAACATAATGTTGTCATTAGCAAATTATTACTTATTTGTCTTACTAATCGTACAGTATGGCACAAATGCAGCGTCTCTACATATATGATTACAATTATAAACCTCTTTCTCAGTGGCTGCCCGCGTGATGTGTGCCGTCCTCACTCCTGAGATGGATTGTGGGTAAAGTCTGGTAATGAGTTAGCGAGGTGTTTAGAGATGTGCGACAATTAAACAAACGGGCGCTTTTGTGGGTTTAGGCTCACGGTGGGCTGCTGTCTCCGGTACCAGACCTCGGCTTCGTTTTTCACGTCCTGTCACTGCATGCAAGTGAGAAATCACCATGATTATTATTATGATGGTCCCATACAGAATATAACGGTGGTACTTTTTCAAAGAAACTGTTGTCGTAATCTGAAGTCCTTTGAGGTTGAGAAAAGAGAGAATAGTCTGATGACAAACATAATGGTCCGATCAGCAATGAAAGATGTAGACATATTTTATGTGAGGACAGTTAAAAACTGACATGATGTTTTAGCATATTTAACCCATAGATGTTGTCAAACATTTTTTAGACGTTATAGGGATGCACCGATTTTGGCCGATACCGATTTGAAAGCCAATAACCAATACATTGGCAGATAAATCTAAATCCAAATTTTTATATAATTTTTTAAAGCCTGATCACAAAACCAAAAGTCTCACCATTAAAAGCCATGTCCCAAGCACACAATTATAATCTTCTCATTATACTTGCGCTGTACATTGTATTTGACTGAATTTCTTTTTTGAAATGATTCCAATCATATTTCAAGCAAATCAAAACCATAATGGTGAACATTGTGCATCTGGAGTGTCTCAGCTGAAGGAAATAATCCATTATTTATCAGCTTTAATATATCAGTCAAATTTTCTTATCATTAAAAAGGAACATATATCAGCCGTTAGCGATATTGTGGCTGATATATTGTGCATACCTAGTAGACATACTCTAATTATAACTGGTTATTGATTTATGTCTTGTGTTAATAAAAAAGTAAGATACATTATATTATTGCACTTGCATGTACACTGTAAAAAGTCTACTCAATAAAAAATCTACTATTTTTTAATCTAAATTGTGGCAACAGATTACAAGCAATATTATTAATTAAATTCAACATATAATAATTGAGTTAGAATTAATCAAATTAATTCCTTAAAAGTCAACCATTTAAAATGTGTAAAATTAGCAAACACCATTACAAAAAACACAAACCGACATATAAAGAGTCAAACTGCCCAACTAAACGAAACACTGATCACCGTAATGGTGACCAAACACTTTCAATCAAATCAACATCGACATCTAAACCTGTGTTTCTCTTTCCTTCAGTGATTCTGCTTGTTAGGTGTCTTCAATGTTGGCAATAAAAAATAAAGAGTTCTTAATTCATCTTTGATGTCTGTCTGTTATTCAGATAGTTTTGTTTAAATTTTACTTAAAATTTACTCATTTTAAATAGTTGGCAATTAAGGAATTAATTAAATTAATTCTAACTCAATTATATTTGTTGAATTTAAATAATAATATTGCTTGTGATCTGTTGCCGAAATTTTATGGAGTAGATATAACATATTACTTTTTAAGAGAAATTGAATTATTATTAATAAATAAAGACAATAACAATTCATACAATTCAATTTATACAAGTTACTGAAATGACAATTTCTTAAAGATTATCATTATCATTTTGACATTTTCTTTTATGGAAGGCGCTATTAAAAAATTCCATTGCAAAATGTAAATGTGAAATGGCAGAATAATCTGCAGTATTTGCATTGGGAAAGACTGATTTCTTTATGGTCGTGATTTATGAAACACACCTCAGTCATTCAAGGAAAAAAGATGCAGTAAATGACAGAATATATTCAGATTTGGATGAAAAGTCATTTTAAATGGGGGATAAATTCTATTTTGTATTTGGCTATCATGAAAATGCAATTCCTAACCCTTCAGTTAAGTCTACATGGTTATGACATGGTTATGTAAATTTGTTTCTAAGATAATATTGTGCAGATATTGTTTTTTACAGTGTTTCACTTCTGCACTAGCTTGTGTACTACAGTAATCTATTATAGATTATACATAAAACTTGGCATAGTCTACTGCAAATATTGAATCTTAAAATAAATTAAAAGCAGATAAATTAGGTTTTTATTGCTATAATGCATTTTATTGGTTACATTTACAATTAAATGCTGTTGTATTTGGAACATGTTTTTAAACACTGCCAAAGACAAATGATCAGAAAGGCTCTTACTTTACCTTTATTCACCGTAGCTAATACTATTCAAATAATGAATGTTATTCTGAGTGTTTGTTGACTGTCCGTATCATCCACTCAGTAAAGCACTAAGTACAGTTTGTATAGTTTCACACATACATATTTAAATACTGAGCCAAATGTTTTAATCTCTATTGTTACCAAATTGTGATTGGCAGAATAATCCTGACATGTATTTGCGTTTGGAATCTTTCTTAGTTCTTTCAGAATGATTGAACCGACAAAACTTGAAGGTAATTAGATGCTCTCATCTGTCACAGCCTCTCACTACAGAACTGTTTAGTAGTCAAAGCATGATTGAAGGTTCACGGTAACAAGCCTTCAATTGACCCCACCAGACACCCAAACTCATAATTGGTGCTGATTTGATTGATTCATGGGGGAATTCATTTGGACTGCACTTGTTGAGAACGATTTGGCTTAATCCTCAGCAGATATTTTACTATACACCTCCTCTTCTCCCTCTAACTCACCATGTTCCTTATGTGCAACTTATTTAGTTTTTACAACCTTACAATTCATCTGTTTTTT
The DNA here is from genome assembly GCA_003731715.1 of Anabarilius grahami. Taxonomy (NCBI): domain Eukaryota; kingdom Metazoa; phylum Chordata; class Actinopteri; order Cypriniformes; family Xenocyprididae; genus Anabarilius; species Anabarilius grahami. The sequence continues at coordinate 197,246 of RJVU01061435.1, forward strand.
TTATGGGGCTGACTTCATCCAAACAGAGCCAGAAAAAGTAGGTTACACTTTACAATAAGGTCCCATTAATTAATGTTAGTTAATGCATTAGCTAACATCGACAATGAGCAATACATTTGTTACTGCATTTTTTAGCATTTGTTAACTTTAGTTAATACAGATTGCTTGTGTTTCTGTAATGGATTGTCTGGGTTTGTTTCTGTTTAGGATGGGTTTGCTATGTGTTTCAGGGTACGTTTACACGACAACAATGTACTAAAATCGGAAAAAATTTTTTGGGGGGTTTGTACAGACAACAACGTTGTCAAAATGATCCCTGTTCATGTGGATATGAGAAAATAACTAAAAACGCTGTATTCTGCTGTCAGGCCAGTAGGTGGCGATGTCACTTTGTAAACCATTTTGTCACCATTTTTATGAATTCACGTTTTTGTAGTTTACATAAAGACGATAGCAGTCTTGTTTTCAAAAACTTGCACTTTGAAACCCGTTTGCATTTTCAGGCCCCCAAAAAGCTGTTGTGGTGTAAATTAATGGCCAAAACTCGTAAAAGGTTTTCAGTTTTTAGTTAAACGTCCCCTTAGTTCTAGTTTTCAGTTCGTTGCTATGGTTTCTCATTAATTTGGTGATGTGTCACACCTGCTGTTCATTTCGTTTATTCGTTCACCTGTGTATTTAAGCCCTGTGTTTCTCTCTGTTCATTGTCAGTTCTCGTCTCTCTATATTTGATTGTTCTGTTCCTGTCTATAGTCCTCAGTTCTTTTGTAAATAAAATGTAAACTGCTGCATTTAGATCTGTTATTTGCAACCATCTGTGACAGTTTCGTAGCACTCAAATGAATGAGCAATGGATATTCCTAATTTTATGCTTAATAGGACACATAATTCTGATTAACACAGAATGCCCAAATGGACCATAATCCCTTGATTTGGCAACACTTTACAATAATAATAAATTGCGTCCATACGTCACTCGCCAGTGCGAGTCTCGTCATATTTGTAAACAGAGAACAGTAGCTCCAGCTGAATCACCCGTATTAGAGATAACGCCGAACAGAGGAGAGTCTGCTGGCGAAAAAAGAACGTGACAGAGCTCGTAATAAAACAAGAATCAACATTTGCTTGGCTTTTCAGAGATAGCGAGAACTGAGGGATTGAAATAGGCAGCATCACTGTAGTCATGTTGACTATTTTAAATATGTCTTTAGTACCTTTCTGGACCTCAAAAAGTGTAATGTCGTTGCTGCCCATGTGTGGTTCAGAAACCCTCAGATTTGATCAAAAATATCTTAATTTGTGTTCTGAAGAAGAACGAAGGTCTTACAGGTTTGGGACGACATGAGGGTGAGTAATAAATGACAGAAATTTTTGGGTGAACTAACCCTTTAACTAATGTAGTTAACCAGTGTTAACAAATGAAACCTTGTAGTAAAGTGTTACGAAACTTAATTTTATGATCACGTCATTTCATTTGAACTGCAGTTCTCTTTAGAAAATTCTCTGGCATTAAACTAGAGGTAGCTGGATATAAACATGCTAGAACAATAAAAGTAGAAGAAAACATCTGCTGCTCTTCACTGAGAAAGCAAGATATACTTTTTTTTACTGCTTTGACACATTTTGTAACACAACAGCAAAGTAAATAAAGTTTGCACTGCTACAAGCATTGGTAACACTTTACAATAAGGTTACTTAGTTAACATTAGTTTACTACTTTAGTTAACATGAACTAAGAATGAACTGCACTTATACAGCATCTTAATTTCAACATTTACTAATACATTATTAAAATCGAAAGTTATTTTTATTAACATTAGTTAATGCACTGTGAACTAATATAAACAACTGTATTTAATTTTAACTAGTGTTAACAAAGATTAATAAACACTGTACCCAATGTATTTCTCACTGTTAGTTCATGCAAGTTAATACATTATAATAAGGTTCATTTGTTAACATTAGTTAAAGTGTTACTGAAGCATTTGCATTCACATACACTGAAGAAAATTAGGTGTAGAAATAATTTTCTTTCAGAAATTGCTACATTTGCAACACATTGAATTAAATGTGAAAATTCTTAAGTAGAAACACTAAAAATTTTTTTTATTTTCTTATAAAACAATCTTTGTTTTATTTACAACTTAGAAAATTCTTTTTTACAGTGTATTCTTTGTCGTGCTCTCTCAACTCGCTGGTCCGGTACATGCACTTTATTTATTTATTTTTTTACAACCTCACAATTAAGCTGTTTAGAGTTCTTTATGGGGCCAGTTGTGCTCCGTACAACAAGCATGACAAAACAGGACCTAAAAAAAAGAAAAGAAAAGTGAAAGGCTGGACTGAGTAAGACAGGGTGGAAAGCTAATAAAGTAATGTGATGGATGGCTCTTTCTCCCCGAAGGTTTCCACACCATGTAAATTGGCCCAGACAATGCATTATGGATAAGGCGTTTGAGATTATAGCTTGTTAATGTGTTTCCCCCTCCTCTGTTCTCTTGGCCCCTCTGCTTGTGTGCAGGCAGGGACATGGCCACCTCATTGTCGGGGCATGCGGGTCTTTAGGTGCAGATGGGGAGTTTTGGGGGGTCCTGTGCCGCAATCTGCCAGGCACCACAGCAGTGGTGTGTGTGTGTTTGGCAGTTGTGTGTATCCATGCATGTGTGTGTGTGTGTGCTGTAGAGGCCGAGCTGACAAGCAGTCAGCAGGGGACGGGACTGCAGCCATATGCCTCTGCATCACCCCTCCCTCCAGAAGAGCCAGTGCCGTCCGTGTATCCTCGTGTCCTCAGAGACTGCAGGCCATCTGTTTGGGGCTGAGGCTTTCTTACAGCCACGATGGGTGTGAAGTGGGACTGAGGATGTTCAGGCCTCCATAAAGAATGGATGGATGGTGTCTTAAAAATTACAGTGGGTCATGTGCATCGTTGTCTTCCTAATATGCTTTATACAGCAACAGCAGCACTTGAGCTATGTCTCCATCAGTGCGGTGTTCATAAATGTGTGCGATCAAGTTACTTTTAGAAGTAATGTGTTACAAAATTGCGTTACTCCCTAAAAAAAAGTAACTAAGTACATTACTTTTTAATGTTACATTACAAACACTCGTTCTCTCCCAGGCCTTTGCAAGTGTTTAATGCAGTAATGCATTCAACAACATATATAACATACACCTTCATTTTCTTTTATAAACACATTTAGAATATTATATTCTGAGCACTTGGAATATTTCCTGACCTCTAGAGCAATAAATGCCATACAAAAGATCTCCTAAAGAGGACCTATTATGCTTGTTCATTTCTCTTTAGTGTGTAATGTTGCTGTCTGATCATGAAAAAGCTCTGAAAAGTCACAAAGTCCCTCCAGCAGGAGTTCTTCTCTATATCAGTGTCAGTGTTTCTGAACTCCCTGAAACGCCTCCATTGTAGTTTTCTTCACAAAATTTCTCATTTAAATAATTCATACTCAGAATAAAGGGGCGGGGGCTGGTTGAGTTAGTTAGTAGTGTGTTGAAACTGGTGGTTATGGTAAGGGGCGGGACATTTCCCAAACATGCTCGAACCGCTTAACCAATCAGTAGTTTGAAAAATGTTTAAGCAAATTTAATTAAACTAAAGTGATGTACATTACTTTGTTTTAAAGTAACTCAAATATTAATGTGTAAATTTATAAAGTAATGTGTTACATTACTCATCACATCAAATAAGTAATATGATTACAGAGTGAAAGTTACTTGTAATGCGCTCCACAGGAACAAGGAATTGCTTTTTTCATAGATGCATTTCCCCCACAGGAGATTGAAAATGGCCTGTTGTAATGTATAGTGTAATGTATAGTGACTTTCCATGACTTTTCCATGTCCGTTCCAGTTGTTTCTGATTACTGGATAAGGATTCTTACATTTTGATTCAATAATGAGCCATTGTGAGCAATTCATTGAAAAGAACCAACTGAACAGAGCAAGTCCCTCACAAATTGAACATCACTCTGACAAGATTTACTCAACATCACACATAGAGCCGATGAAATAAGTAACATATTTAGAATTGGATATTCTCAAATTTGAACTGAGGAAAAATAAGGTTTAAAATGCCCTTCTATTTCCAACAAAGATCAGAGCTGTTAATCACACAGTCTTCAAATCTGCTAATAATGAGAATAATATATAAACATTTCTTTCAACAGGCAAATCAATTTAAACAGAGATCAGGTTGTATACGAACCAGAATGCTTTTATAGTAATCGCACACATACAACCCGAATTACGGAAATGTTGGGACGTGTTTTAAATTTGAATAAAATGAAAACAAAAGACTTTCAAATCATATGAGCCAATATTTTATTCACAATAGAACATAGATAACATAACAAATGTTTAAACGGAGACATTTTACACTTTTATCCACTAAATCATTTCAAATTTAATGCCTGCTACAGGTCTCAAAAAAGTTGACACAGGGGCAACAAATGGCTGAAAAAGCAAGACATTTTGAAAAGATTCAGCTGGGAGAATATCTAGCAACTAATTAAGTTAATTGATATCAGGTCTTTAACATGATTATCTATAAAAGGGATGTCTTAGAGAGGCAGAGTCTCTCCAGTCTGTGAAAGAGTGCGTAAAAAGTTTGTGGAATACTTTAAAAACAAAGTTCCTCAACGTCAAATTGCAAAGACTTTGCAAATCTCATCATCTACAGTGCATAACATAATCAAAAGATTCAGATAAACTGGAGAAATCTCTGTGCATAAGGGACAAGGCCGAATAAATTTATTGGATGCCCGTGGTCTTCTGGCCCTGAGACGACACTGCATCACTCCTCGGCATGATTGTGTCAATGACATTACTAAATGGGCCCAGGAATACTTCCAGAAACCACTGTAGGTAAACACAATCCGCCGTGCCATCTACAGATGCCAACTAAAGCTCTATCATGCAAAAAGGAAGCCATATGTGACCATGGCCCAAAAGTGCCGTCGTGTCCTGTGGGCCAAGGCTCATTTAAAATGAACTGTTTCAAAGTGGAAAAGTGTTCTATGGTCAGACGAGTCCAAATTTGACATTCTTGTTGGAAATCACGGATGCCGTGTCCTCCGGGCTAAAGAGGAGGGAGACCTTCCAGCGTGTCATCAGCGTTCAGTTCAAAAGCCAGCATCTCTGATGGTATGGGGGTGCATAAGTGCATACGGTATGGGCAGCTTGCATGTTTTGGAAGGTACTATGAATGCTGAAAGGTATATAAAGGTTTTAGAGCAACATATGCTCCCCACCAGATGACGCCTATTTCAGGGAAGGCCTTGTGCATTTCAGCAGGACAATGCAAAACCACATACTGCAGCTATTACAACAGCATGGCTTCGTCGTAGAAGAGTCCGGGTGCTGAATTGGCCTGCCTGCAGTCCAGATCTTTCAACTGTAGAGAATATTTGGTGCATCATTAAACGAAAGACGACCACGAACTCTTCAGTAGCTGGAAACCTATATCAGGCAAGAATGATAACCTCATAAAAAATAACTCATAACCTCAATGCCCAGACGTCTTCACACTGTTTTGAAAAGAAGAGGAGATGCTACACCATGGTAAACATGCCCCCGTCCCAACTATTTTGAGACCTGTAGCAGGCATCAAATTTGAAATGAGCTCATTTAGTGCATAAAATTGTAACATTTCTCAGTTTAAACATTTGTATGTTATCTATGTTCTATTGTGAATAAAATATTGGCTCATGTGATTTGAAAGACTTTTAGTTTTCATTTTATTCAAATTTAAAAAAACGTCCCAACTTTTCCCGAATCGGGTTTCAGGTTGTAGTACGACGAAATTATAGTGCAAAAAATGTGCTTTACAAGAGACATTATTTAAGTAAATGTTACATATATTAGAAAACTTAAGTAAATATTAAATATCAGTAAAGTTTGGAATAATTACGATTATTTTTTTATGTTTTTGAAAGAAGTCTCTTCTGCTCACCAAGGCTACATTTACATGATCAGAAAATACAGTAAAACCATTAACATTGTGAAATAGTATTACAGTTTTAAAGAACTGTTTTCTATTCGGATATATTTAAAAAATGTGATGGCAAAGCTGAATTTGAATCCTTCAGAAATCATATATCTCTCTAACACTACTGTATCTATCAACACTAGCAATTAAAAGTAGTTTTTAAGCTTCTTGAAGTTTCTGATTCATCCATTGTCATAAACTGTTATTAAATTGATAACTATTAGACTGTTCCAGCCTCGCCTGACACTTCCAGCTAATGTTCAGACGGTGTTGATTTGATGAAATTGGTGTGCCATATGCTAGCAAAGCCAGACACCTTCATTTGCCCAAACAACCTTACTGCAGGTCTTAACGGCGACAACATTTTGGCTTGTTTATCTAATGCGTCTGTTAATGTAATTTATAGCATTTTCACGCCTCGTGCAGCGCCAGCGCATGCTAAGGAGAAAGGCATAAGATATGCTAATGTCTTTGTCAGCCCAACTTTGCCGCAGTAAAACAAAACATTTGCATTTGATAAAGCACGTAATAAAGTGGGCATTAGCATTTTAAATGCGTACAAATAAAAATATGGGGGAAAAAAGCTATTCGGACTGTTGGCAAATTAAATACACAGCTACATGGCATAATCATATTGCTTACATTAAAGAGCTCAGAAAGTTTGGACTTCTTTATCCATCAGTCTGTCCCAAGTGGTTAGCAGTTATTCTCCATTGATAGTCAATACTGTAATATATAATATAGGGACTTTTTGCCAAGGTCAGTGTTCCCCACAGAAGTTTAATTAAAATGTATGTATGTGACTTTTTTTTTTGAATATTTTACTGCATGGTTACTGTACAGTAGTGAAATATTTGAGCGAACAATAAACTGATATTGAATATGCAAGGTGGCATAAAGGCCATGAAACCATAAAGGCAATAGTTTTTATCCTTTTTGAGTGAATCACTGTTACAGTTCCTGCCTCATTTCCCATCTTGTGTTTAAGGACTCCTCTTATTTTGAAGTGTGTTTTTGTTCCTGCTGTTTGAATAGGGTATATGTCGAACGTCACATGACCAAACCGGAAAACTGGTCTCATTACATCCACTCGTCAGAGGAAGTGTTAACAGCAGTATAAACTGACGGCATATCTATTGACTTTTAAGGTAATCAGCGAATCTACCTAGTTCACATTGTTATAGACGTTTTATTCTGTTAAATATCTAAAAGTTAGTGTGAAGAAAAATTAAAAAAGCTTTTAAATATCAATCTGCATATGCGTGGGACATCAGTTATGCTCATCTTTGCTCGCTCCTTTTAAGTTATTTTGAATAAAACAGCACATTTTTCATGAAGCACATACAAAAGACCTAAACCGGAAGCGATCTAATCTTATTTACAGAAAACAGAAGTTAGATTGTGCATAACCCCTTTTCCTGTGATTAGTTCCTGTTTCCATTGGCCTTATGTAGCCCCGCCCCTTTTCAGCACTGCGCTCGTTGTGTTCTGTCTTCCGGTTTGTATTTCCACAGCATGAAATGTACACTCTAAAAAATTTGTAGTTAAAAACAACCCAAGTTGGGTTAAATATGGCAAACCCAGCGATTGGGTTGTTTTAACCCGGCGGTTGTTTTAAATGTTTGCTCAACCTGCTGGTAATTTTATTTAATCCAACTATTGTTTAAAAATTACTTTTTGTCTTGCTTAAAATGAACCCAAAATATGTTTCAAATTAAAAATCAGACACATAATTACTTGAGGCAACAATAATAATCAAAAGGTGAACATTTATTAATAAGCAATTGAATAAATGTTTATTGTTTAATTATTATTTATTAAACTTATTAATAAATGTTAATTTCCAACCCATTTTTGGCAAGAAATACAGTAATTTTTTAACAATAGTTGAGTTAACTACCCAGCAGGTTTAGCAAACATTTAACCCAATCGCTGGGTTTTTCCATATTTAACCCAACTTGGGTTGTTTTTAACCCTTATGGATTTATGAATTAACTGCTTGTTTTAAAATCTTCCCGGTCTACTGACATTTATTATGACATCCGCTTCAAACATTACAATGCTCATGATAACATTCATTACAATAAGTAGTAATATCCACTTCACACTCTAAAAACTGCTGGGTTAAATATGGACAAAACCAGGGATTGGGTTGTTTTCACCCAGCCATTTTTTTCAACCAATTTTGGATTTATTTTTTTAGCCAGCAATATAGTAATATAGTAAAAGGCGTGTTTTTGCTCACCCCCAAATAGGGGCAAATTTGTGGGGTATTTTAAGCTGAAACTTGACCAGACCAGAGACTTATATTACATCATGTGAAAGAGGGCATAATAGGTGCCTTTTAACCCAACCTGCTGGGTTTGTCCATATTTTACCCAGCTTGGGTTTTTTTAACCCAGCATTTTTTAGAGTGCACCAGCTAATTAATCTTCGAAAGCGATGTCACAGAAATATATATAGAGCTACCTCAAAAACAGAAGTTCAATGACAAAATTCTAAAGATGGCTGTGCGCACGTTTCTCTGGCGCAGAGAAGGTTTATAGTTACCCTTTTTTGTTTTCATAGTTACCCTCGTTAGTCTCCATAGCAACTCATTACCCACACCTGTTCCTTGTTCCAGCCCGTGTTATCTTGTGTATTTAAACCCCAGTGTTTCCTGTGTTCTTTGATGGATGTTACATGTGTGCTTGTTTCAGTTCTGTTTTTCTCTGTGTCTGGAGTATTCTGTTTCTGACTGAATTTACTTTTATTGTGTTTGTTTAAATAAATGTTTTTGCTGCATCTGGATCCAACTCGCTCTCTCATTTCAGAAACAGCCTGCGCTACAATCGTGACAGACGCTTTAACAGCGTTTCCCGTTTACACTAAATTCAATTAATTCTCATGAATCAATTCAAAATTATTTTACACCATCACTCATATATGATTTTAGTAAAAATATACACTGTTGTTTAGAAGTTTTTGATCAGAAAGATTTTTTATAAAGAAAATAATATTTTTATTCTAGAAGGATGCATTAAATTCATCAAATGTGACAGTTAAGACAAATATTTTCAGAAGAATCTAGAAAAAAAAAATTATGGTTTTTACAAAAAGTATTAAGCAGCACAACATTGATAATAATAATGTTTCTTGAGCATCAAATCATCATATTGGAATGATTTCTGAAGGATCATGTGACACTGAAGACTGGAGTAATGATGCTGAAAATTCAGCTTTGATCACAGGAATAAGTTATGTTTTACAATATATTCACATAGAAAACAGCTGATTTACATTATAATAATATTTCACAATATTTCTCTTTTTACTGTAGTTTATGATGAAATAAATACTTGGTTAGCAGAAGAGACTTCTTTCAAAAAATATAAATAAAAACAATCTTACAACCTCATAATTTTGAAGTGAAATATTGCAGTTTATTATGTTAAAATAACAATAAATTAATATAAAAAAACAACAAAATATAGTATAATGAAAAATATTAGGTCGTTGTGTATTTAGTGTAAACAGTGTGGAGAACATGCATGATTTTTTTAATACTTTTTTAATTTAATTTAATTTTTTATTATTTTTTTTTTACATTTTTTACACTTTTAGGCCACTTCAGAGCAAAAATATTATTATTGAGATACCAAATATTTTTTGTGAAAAGATGTGATGTGCCCATATGCTAACAGCAGGATAACTATTAACTGCAGAAGACTGAGTTGTTAAGCCTGTCCGAGACGCGTCCTGTGGCCATGAGACGAACGGCTGCTTTTTCATGCAGATGGCATATTAAATTCCCCTTCTCTTCTCCTGCTGTTGTTGGCTAAACTTGTGCTGAAGTCACTAACATAGTCAGTATCTGTAGTCCTAGAAAACAAGATCTGATGGAGACTATATTCTCCATTTTATGCTTACTTGGCAACACTGTTCTGTTTATCCTTGTTGATTCTGACTGTTGTATTGTTTGCTTTAATTACAGCTATTTTGGATCTGGCTGACAAGCTCAACATTTGTAGATGTTGTTTTCATTGCACAGTGAATGTGTGTGTGTGTGTGTGTGTGTGTTCGACTGAGGCATGCTGTCCATGCTCGTCCTATTACTATGGAAATAAGGCTGGCGTGACAGGTGGCTTTACAACCAACACAATTAACTTCCTCCATTAGCTGATGGGCTGACAAAACGCGGGGAGCCACTGCATGCGCACAGACCCGGGCCCGGGAGGCAACGACACCCTGTTTGCAGCTGCATATAAGAGGGGTGGAGAAGATCGCGTCCCCCTCAATATCTCGAAATTACCCTACTTGCTGCTTATTTGGGTTTCTCCTTAGAAAAGGCCTCTTTTTCCAACTTTAAATTGCTTTACTGTCATTTGTAGCACAAGGGTTTTGATGGCCCTTTCAGAAGCTCTCTGCTTCTTTAAGAATTCTAATTGTTGATGCTAATTATACACTTTAATTGCATGTATAATTGATTGATTTTTGTTTTACAAATATTTTGAGTAATATATGTAAGGAATAATTGATTCCAGGCCTTTGAATTATTAGCAAAATACTGTACTGTATGTGTGTGTGCGTTTGTATGGGAGAGAGAGCGGGAGAAAGAGATAGATAATAAAACATTTTCGCGGGGAAAATATAGAAATAGTTTGTAATTTGTATCCTATTGTTTGCAACATTTATTTACTTAATGTCTTTGAGGGTTTTGGTTCTTTTGTAGGCTGTAAAAGACATTTGAAATAACTAAAAACATTTGATGAAGTGATATATAACTGTAATGCAGACCTGCTGTTCGTCAACCAATCAGAATCAAGCATTCAACAGCCCTTGTATAAAGCTGGTGTAGTGACAAATTGGGTCCCCCCCCCCCCCCCCCCCCCCCCGCACCCCCNTAGGACCCCATGCAATCCCATTGGTTCAAATTGCTTTTAATAGGTACTCTCTTTAGTGCCTGATTACAATTCCTACAAAATCATGTTATGATAAATGCTGTTTCAACTCCGTTATAATGACCATTTATTTCTGTATTAGTACTAGCAAAGCCTATTAGCTTATAGTTTAAACACACATAATCATCTTTAATGTAATTATGTGTTAAATCAAGTGTTAAATGGCCAAATATTTCAGTTATAAATAAAACAAATTAATGATGTTCAATTATTCACTTAATAGGCTATTATTATTATTATTATTATTGATTAACAGTTAATCAAGTGTTAGAAATTACATTCAATTGGTTTTATAATGCACTAATGTGTTTTCGTACGCATTATATAGTAAGCTATGCATATTTTAAATTAATATAATTTGTATATACTTAGAATAATCATTAATTGTCAGTTTGGGGAGACCCGATTTCGAGGGAGGACCTGATTATTCATGACACCGGGCTCAGCTACAGGAGTGTTTAATCCTAACCGATTATGCAATCTGGTTGCATCACACACATAAAGTGAATCTTTATAGATTGTCTTCTCTCAGATCTCAAACATGCACACACTACATGATTTAAAAACAGTGGCACATCAAGATATTATTATGATTATCACACCAGAGGGAGCGCTTCACGTGATCTCATGCGGAAGCGGATGTAAACAAAATGGATATTGTTCTCCGTCTCCTTGTAAACTTGTTTCTCATTGGCTATTGTGAAAGCAGTGATGGATCACAGTCATAATCATGCTGATTTCAATTACTAAATATCAAACATGTCTGATATTATCGGGCGACCCGATGTGTCTGTGAGCAAATCAGGAGGTTTAAGATTTGATCTGGAAACGCCTCACATTACCAGATAATCTGGTCTGAACATCGGAAACGACCGAGGTCCTGGACAAGATTTGTTCTCAAATTGTTGGGAGGGGAAAATCAGGGATGAATCGACCCAAAACTCCTGTAGTCTGAGCCGGATTAAGATTTGTTATGGATATTACATGACGGAAGGCAGTTCTTCTATGAAATGCTTTTAATTTTATAATAAAATAATGTCAAGTAGTAAAAATTATTTGAATTTCAAACGAAAAAGTCTTTCTTAAAGGTGGTACAGAGGATCTTTTCGTCGACTGAGTTTTTGAAATGAGCACATGCGTAAGAACAACCCCCCTCCATTTCGAGTTAACCCCTCCCAAAACTCGTGCACGAGTATTGGAACACGAGTGTTTACCACCGGCATTCGCTGTGTTATTAAGCCGGGCACACATTTAATGACTAGCGAAAACATTCTAAGACTGTGCTCAACATACAGCGATTGTTTCCTGCTCCTGAAGCAGATTTATATACTTTCACATGGAATTTGAACACCGACTGTAATCGCAGACTGAACGCAACTGGCTCTGACTGGACGCGTTTGAGCGCGATCAGTCATAAGTATCAATTTACATTCATAATCGGCCTTACAAATCGACTTAAAGCCGCGCACACACTTAGTGGATTCATTATGTCGGACTCACCGCAGGTAACTCATAATCTGCAGTTGTTACTCCTGTCTCCTGACAAAAACATTGCATGCGGCGCCTGTGGAGTGTGGAAAGTTACTGGAGCGCGTAGCCGTGCGTCTCTCACAAGGAACGTCATGGCAGTGATTGACAAGCCAGAGGGCCAATCGTTTACACGATGATCGCGTAAACGATTGGCTGATGTTTTTAAGGCCCTACCTCGTGCACAGATGATGTATATTAATAATATTCCTAATATATAGTCTTTTATCAATTAGTAAAGACAGTTTCAAGTAATATTGCAAAAATGTATAAAACAAAACATCCTCTGTAGCACCTTTAATATACCAAAAAATTTGAAATATCAAATCTATTAGTTTTTGTGGAATCGTTCACCCTATAATTATCATATTAGTGATATTTTATAATTTTATCGTTACAAAATGTTGTATTTTTTCAATAAAACAGAAAATGACATTTTTGTTTAAGCTTTTCTGTAAGCCTACCACAAATGTGGATGGTAGTTTATACAAAAAGGCCAAAAATCAGTCATTTGAAGCCATTCAATAGCTTTGTGTGAGAAACAACATGAATTATACCTTATTCACTGAGTATCTTCTTCTATATATTTGCATTTGATAGCTTAATTTGCACTTGTTCATTAAAACCGTATGACGCATCACGTTTGGTTTGATGTCGCTGATGTCAAAAACCATTGGTTAATAGGTTTGAAATGACTGCAAATGAGATTTGACATGAAGATTTTCAGTGTATAATGACCTAAATTTCTTCACATAAAGCTATCATGTGGTTTCTGAAGTCATATTGACTTTTATGGTGCCTTTTTGGAGCTAGGCAGTATAAATGGCCATACACTAACAGGAAAAAAATGGGTTTTCTGCTTAATGTCTCAAAAATCAATAAACAATACAGATTTGTAATGCATTATGATGAGTAAATGATAACAATTTCATCTTTAATCTTTCGTATGAGTATTTCATCCAACTAGATATGTGTAAAGCAGCAGGCTATCAGTTTGCCACGTCATTTGCCTGATTTTAATCTAGTCCTGTCATGTATGTGTGGTTTATAAGTACATTGTGAGATTAGAGCAATCAGGCAGAATGAATGCACTTTGTTTGCCGTTTGTGGGTAATTAGATAAGTGTTAGTTTAACTTCACGCTGGCCTTCACCTCCCAACTGCACTACCTGAAAAGCTAATGGCCCTTGACTAGTGAGTACTAATGAGGTGTTTCACAGTCCTTCCCTCAAGAGAGAGAGAGAGAAACACAGACAAAACACCCTGAAATATGCAAGACTGCAGGTGCAGACACACATGTGCCTTATATATGACTGGAGGATTCATTACATCTAATGACGAGTAATCAGTCTACGCATCTTTGTTCTTGCGTAGATGAAAATGCAAGAGAAAGCAATGGTCATTTCCTTTGATCAATCAACACCCGTACATAAAAATAGAGCTGTCAAAAACATCAATAATTACCTAAATGTATTTACTAAAACATTTTATTATAAGAAAAATGCCACTTTTTTTTTTTATTTTTTCACTTTTGATGATACAAAATTCTTTGGATCAGAGATTTAAATGGATTCAATTGAGGTTAGAACTTCTTTCTTAACGCTGTAATACTTGGAAGTTGCAGAACAATGAAGCATTGTGACAAAAAGTGGTCTAATGAAATGTTCTTTAGACTTAACGGCCAAAAAAAACATCGCAATATTGACAATTTTGCTTTATATTTTGCTAAATTTTATCAAAACCATCACAAATATATCTTAAAATATTTTATATATTGCCCAGCCCCACACAAAACACAATACAACAATACAATAAGAGGTATCTGATGGTGATTAAAATGAAATCTACTTTTGCGCACCTCCTTCGGCCTGATGACCACTTACATCAAAGAGCCCCATTGGACTATGAATGTCTCATGCATGAGTGTAATAAAAAAGGCTTTTCATGGGGAAAGACATGAGAGGGTAAAAGGTGAAGCTTGGCCACCAACACTCAGAGTTTACTCAAGGCTGACCTTAAGGCCTGCTGCTTCAACAGGGGGCGGGACCACAGTCTGAAAGGGTTTACATCACTATAAAATCACACATCAGCATTTCCAAACAGTCTCTGTGGAGACTGTAGGAGACTGGAAATAAGTTATGAGGAATGTCTGTTAGTCTGGTCATACAATCTGACCAAGAAATTGCAGCATAAATGTTTTACATAATGTCAGAATGACCTGCATTAAAGAAAACTTTCATACACTCTAAAAAATGCTGGGTTAAAAAACAACCTAAGTTGGGTTGAAAATGTACAAACTAAGCGTTTGGGTTGTTTTGACCCAGCGGTTGGGTTAAATGTTTACCCAACCTGCTGGGTAGTTTTATGTAACTCAACTATTGTTTAAAAATTACTGTATTGCTCACTTAAAATGAACCCAAAGTATGCTGGAAATTAACATTTATTAATGTTTAATAAATGACCATTTATTAATGTTTAATAAATGACCATTTATTAATAAGTTTAATGAATAATAATTCACCAATACTGCTTTAAGAAGAAAACATTTTTTTATAATAGCGCTGCAGTGATTATGTATTTTTTTAGGCCAACTGGTAAGTTTGCATCACCCTTAACAAAAAGGATTTTTCCATTGGCTTTTGGATTATTGCAGAAAACAAGTTCTGTGACAAACAAAAGTTTATTAATTTTAAAGCGACTAGTTAGTAGATGAGTTCACCTGTTTGACCAGATGACATTTAATGTCCCCGACAACCTTTGGTGTCCTATTTAGACACTTGTTAGCAATCACTTTTGTCAAGACAAGTAAAAGCTTTAAAAAAAATCATGAGGGGGTATTACAGATGTATTTTATATCATAGAATAAAACATGAACATATCTTGAGCTTGTGTTCACCACAGACCTTATTTCAGGCATTTAACCGAAAACACAATTTAAAAATCCCATTGACTTCTGGATGATGGAGCTGGAAGTTAACTCGTTTCGAGGTTTTGGCCTACAAAAATACATCATCCCTGCAGCACAGTATTGCCACAAGTAGTGAAATGCAAGGCTGTGATAGAGGGGGACCAAAAATAACCACTTAGAAATCAGGCATTTTAAATAATGTCATACTGACTTGAAATGAAGGAGAACCTTCATAGGTCCCATCCCAAACGCCACTCTCAGCCAATGCAGTCCTCCTCCACTTTAGTGACATAACGCCACATGGCTGGTTCTGTAATTGTCCACTATGGAATCGAGGGCAGATATCAGCTGCAAATGGACGCTCTTGAGTAGCACGAATCATGAATCATAAATGTGCAAAACTGTTACTTTTAGGAGTAAAACAGCTTGTCACTGTGACCATTTTTTAACTTATATACCCCTAAAAAGTGCATAACTTACAGTCCGATTCTGCTCCAGGAGGGCGAACATCCTGCAGAGATTAGCTCCAACCTGACCAAACAAACTTGCCTGGAAGTTTTCATATTCCTGAAGACCTTGATTAGCTGTTTCAGGTGTGTTTAATTAGGATAGGGTCTAAACTCTGCAGGGGTGTGAATCCCGTACAGTGACGTACCTTGCTGCTTTCTCAATACCAAGTATGCGAAGTTCAGACTTGCATCCTTGGACGATCGGACTTGGGAGGACCTAAGTCCGGTGATTCCGCAAATGGCACAGCACGTACTTGATAACTATTATCTTCATTATCTTCTATTCATTATCTTCACTACATGTATAGTATTTATAACAAAACGACATCTAAAACACAACACTGACTTTGAAGTGAAGTGAAGTGACATGTAGCCAAGTATGGTGACCCATACTCGGAATTTGTGCTCTGCATTTAACCCATCCAAGTGCACACACACAGCAGTGAACACACACACCGTGAACACACACCCGGAGCAGTGGGCAGCCATTGCTGCGGCGCCCGGGGAGCAGTTGGGGGTACGGTGCCTTGCTCAAGGGTCTCACCTCAGTCGTGGTATTGAGGGTGGGGAGAGCGCTGGACATTCACTCCCCTCACCGACAATCCCTGCCGGACCTGAGACTCGAACCCATGACCTTTGGGTTACAAGTCCGACTCTCTATCCATTAGGCCGTGGACTGCCCCAACTTTGTTTACATTTTAAAAATATTAAACATATTAATATGTGTGCATACTCTGATTATCTTCATTGTAATAAAATGAAATATAACATAAAACACAACACTGTTTTTTTTTGTTAAATGTCAGTTTTAATGATCAATAATTGCAGTTATAAAAGGTTAAGTAAAAGGTGCAAGAAGCTATAAAAATAAAGCAAACAATTCAGTCAAACGTACAAAGTCAGCGCTCTAGTAGGCTTCAACGGTAAAGTTAGGTAGCCTAAATATATGAAGTTATGAATCATCACTTTGCCCTCAGCCAAAACGATTTGCCAGGGAACAAATTATAGATTCATGAGACCAAAGATTGCCCATTAGATATAAAAAAAAACGAATTATATCATACAGTTCTTGGGCAGCGACTGATGACGTTTCACAAGTCCACAAGAATACAAGTTCAGACAAGAACGCATATTGGAGAAATGAACTGGCTAATCACAACTGTTTCCCAAAACCATAGTATGATAGTCGCACCTCTGCAGCTTTCTCCACACTGTAATTCCTCCGAGATGCTGCTGTAGCGAAAATGGCATCTGAGGACTACTTGTTTCTCCGTTTCTACTGTTTCTCCGTTGTTTTGTTTTATTTGAAGATTGATTCACTGTGGGTTCCCTCTTACGTCCTACATGCGCACTCTTCAAAAACGGCACTGATTGTTGACGCACTAAAATATAAAGATTGAAATGCGTATAAATAATTAAATGGAATGAAAGATATAGATTGTACTCAATAGGTGTGTTTACATGGAGCGTTGTATTCCGATTACAATTGGTTTAAAAGTCCAATCCGAATGAAAATACTCAATTGGAATAAAAATGCCAAAACGGACTGAAATTTCAATCAGGTTGAGAGGGGTGGTAAACCTTTTCTAATCTGTTTGATAGGATATGTAAACACTTGATCAGACTGAAAACTGAGTTTTGCACATGTGTAGCAATGGTGTAATGACGTATGATGCACAGAACGAGCTGATGTTGTTGATTAATATAATAAATCACTGCCGTGTCAATCTAAAATTCTCTTTGCACTCATCATCTGTGAAGTGGTGCTGGTCACACGTGCTTACTTCGCACTTTCATCTGCAAACGCCTTGTTTTGGGCGTGGAAATAGGCGTTTTTACAGCTTGATTAATATAAGCTTCTCGTCTGCTCGTCGTCTCCTAATTAGGACCCGAAATAGTTAAATACGAAGTCTGCTTTTTAAAACAATGAAAATGTGGATGGTTATTATGCGTCAACAGCGGGAAACTCTGTATATTTGTGCAGTGTGCAGATGCCAAAGATTAAATCCAGTTTGAAGCTTGTGACACATAAACTCGTGCGTTAACCTGATTACTTTATTTAGCGTTCATGTAAACACTATATTATGTTTAGTGTTTACATGATTATGTTTAGTGTTTACACTATATTATCGGAATGAAATCATTCCGATTGAAACAAAAAGTGTCCATGAAAACGTGGCTAGTGTTAGCTTGCTTGGTGTGCGCAAGAGCATGATCTATTAAGTCCACTAAGTCCACATGTCATTTACTAACAAGAAACTATGCTTCTAACCCAAGATCGAGAGCTGTATTTTCAAACACACAACTTTGTGATTCTGCCTGCGAATGTTCTTTGGAACTGTGGTTTTGGGAAAATGCCAAATCGTTGAACTATCTTTGTAATGATGGAACTTGAGTTGGCTAAATCAAGCGTTAGCATCAGTTCTGGCAGGTCACGTCAGTCAAGCTCGCATCAGCTGACGCCCAGGTGACTCACGTCTACCTATAGGAATACGACGCCTATCACAGCATCCATATTTAAGCTCCTCAGTATTATCAGCAGCTATTGCATTTCTTAGGAGCTAAATACCCTCCTCCATCCCCAGCTCCTCCTCTCTTCAGTCAGGATTGGCCTTATGATTCCCCTGAATCAAACTAATTCTTGAAATATGTGTACATGTTAAATTATTGACATTAATTATATCTGCATATCTTGGTTCTGTTCTGTGGAGTTCAGTTGCGTAATCGCCACATGAAATCAGAACACACAAACACATGAAAATGAGTGCTGTACTGCCGGCGACGAGGAGATTGTGAATAAAAAAGGACATGTCAGCTCGTCAGTGTGGCAGCTTCATGGTTTCCTTATGTCTTACAGATGATCTACTTCAAAGTTCATATTGAGAGAGCAGTTGTCATGTCGGTATTAACAGCTGCACAGTGTTTTCAACCACACAGTATCTTTATTTCTGTGTTACAAATATTCAAATTATCACAGAAGTACTGAGATGAAAGTTTATAGTTCAGCTATAAACACTAGACTAATGTCTGTTATCGATCAAAATTGAGCAAAACCGAGCAAATCAGCTTTTGAAAGTGAAACTTTTCTTTTGAAAGCACCTCTAGTAAATTGCATGTTATTTCGTTTAGTTGTCATTCAGAATCATCTCAGTTTGACAAAACAAAAAGGTTTCTCAATTTATCCAGAATTGTGCAGCTCTAAGTTTATTTAACGCTTATTCATTTAATCTTCATATAAAATATAAGAAAGATTTGTTTACATTTGATTTATTTTGTTTTGTTTTAAAATTATTTGCTGTTTACCTTAATTAAAAATGCACTGGTTAAATTAAAAAAAATTCTACTGGTCTTTTTTGAAAAAAGGTTCTTAAATTTTTTCCGATAATTATCGATATCGAACAATATGAAACATTATATTGTGATAATATTTTTAGCTGTATCGCCCAACCATAGCTACAAGTTTTGCAATTTTTTGCTGTGAAAAAGTATTTGCCGCTACAGTGCTGTGAAAAAGTATTTGCCCCCTTCCTATTTTTTTTTGCATATTTGTCACACTTAAATGATTCAGATCATCAAACAACTTTTAATATTACACAAAGATAACCAGAGAGAATACAAAATGCAGTTTTTAAATTATGATTTTATTTATTAAGAGGAAAAAAGCTGTCCAAATTTACCTGGCCCTATGTGAAAAAGTAATTGCCCCCTAAACATAATAACAGGTTGTGCCACCCTTGGCAGCAACAACTGCAATAAAGCTTTTTCGATAACTGGCAGTGAGTCTTTCGCATCGCTGTGGAGGAATTTTGGCCCACTCTTCTTTGCAGAATTGTTTTTATTCAGCCACATTGGAGGGTTTTCGGCCTGTTTAAGGTCATGCCACAGCATCTCAGTTGGATTTAAGTCTGGACTTTGACTATGCCACTCCAAAACCTTAATTTTGTTTTTTTGAGCCATTCAGAGGTGGACTTGCTCGTGTGTTTCGGATCATTGACCTGCTGCATAACCCAGGTGCACTTGAGCTTGAGGTCACAAACTGATGGTAGGACATTCTCCTTCAGGATTTTCTGGTTGACCGAAGAATTCATGGTTCCATCAATTATGGCAGAGCATCCCCAGAACATCACACTACCACCACCATGTTTGACTGTTGGTATGATGTTCTTTTCATGAAATGCTGTGTTAGTTTTACGCCAGATGTAACAGGACACAATTACTTTTTCACATAGGGCCAGGTAGGTTTGGGCAACTTTTTTCCCTTAAAGGATTAGTTCACTTTCAAATGAAAATTACCCCAAACTTTACTCACCCTCAAACCTTCTGAAGTGAAGCGATGCGTTTGTGTAAGAAAAATACCCATATTTAACAAGTTATAAAGTAAAATATCTAGCTTCCACCAGGTTGCCTTCCATATTCAACTTACGGAAAAAGCATAACTGACTGTAAGTTGAATACGGAAGGTGAAGGACATAGTTAAGCGTTTTGAACTGCGAGAGGCATTACACTTTCTTCCTACGTTGAATACGGAAGGCAGTCTGGTGGAAGCTAGATATTTTGCTTCATAACTTGTCAAATATGGATATTTTTCTTACACAAACGCATCGCTTCAGAAGGCCTTTATTAACCACCCGGAGCCGTGTGGAGTATGTTTTGCTTTGGATGGATGCACTTTCTTGAGCTTCATACTCTTTGGTCCCGTTCACTGCCATTATAAAGCATAGATGTGTCAGGATATTTATCAATATAACTCCGATTGTGTTCATCAGAAAGAAGAAAGTCATATTCACCAAGGATGGCTTGAGGGTGAGTAAATCTTGGGGTAATTTTCATTTTAAAGTGAACCAATCCTTTAATAAATGAAATCATCATTTAAAAACTGCATTTTGTATTTATTTAGGTTATCTATGTGTAATACTAAATTTAGTTTGATGATCTGAATCATTTAGGTGTGACAAATATGCAAAAAAACCAAAAAAAACAGAAGGGGGCAAATACTTTTTCACAGCACTGTACATCTGTTGCTTAATTGAAATAAGAAAAGTAGCAGTCTCGTTTTGGCTCTGGGATCTTGTAGGGCATTGTTGATGGAGGGAGGGACTCTCTAATGGGAGACAATCCAGGGAAACATTTAGGCAAGCCCTCATAAAGTTGTGACCCTCCCACTGGTTTTACTGGGTTACCAGGGGGCTGGAGAGGGCCGTCCAGGCTGAATGACAGTTATCCGGAATAGGTCATAAAGCAGCAGAGGTTTGCAGCGTTGGCGAGCCGGAGGAGAATGAACACAATGGGACGAAGCCTGATGCACCCTCTCAGGGTACAAGCCTGGGCTCTTTTCAGCCGTATTGTCTCGTGTGTGCTGGTGGGCAGAAGGAGCAGCAACGCCTCATCAAGCTGGTGTGATTTCTCTTCTGAAGTGCCTGTGACAATGGCTGCTTAGGAGAGACTTAGAGGGAGACAATGCAAGACCACCAAGCATTTTACTGGGATAAGGTTCGGGACAGCCAAAAAGTGCCTCCCCTTCCAAGCCCGCACGGCCTCATTTTAGATGAAAATCCTTTGGATGAGATCAATGTGTTTTCTCGTTCTCTGCCCTCGCTCGATCTGGCCGCCAGCACATCTGTATTTTCTCCATCGTACCTCCCACCTTGCGGCCCAATGGCTAATGTGTAATTAATGAAACAACCGCCCTCATGTCGACTCGCACAATGGTGAGCGGGCGCTCCTTGGGACATGTTTTGGTGAATGAAAAGGCCAGCCCCTCTCTCCTTACATGTAACCCTCCCTGAGCACAAAGCACCCTCCCCTGTATCCAGCTTAGCCGCAAAGCTTACATATTAATCTCTTCTCGCGGTTCCCCATCTTGACGAAACCCTCATGCAAGCCTTCATTTTCTGGTCATGTGCACCCATTAGAAGGGGGCGAACCAGACACAGAGTGACACACAAAGCAGAATGGAGGCTACCAGGCTGAAACTGAGCTTGAAAAGAGACAAACAATTGTTGGCGCTGAAAGGGACAGTTAAAGTGAGCCAGCGAGAGGCTGTTACTGCAGTGGAGTCCCGCGCCGGACTTTACGGCCAGCCAGCCTTGCGGATTCAGCCGGCCTCTGTCGCTGGATGTATTCTGAAAAGCTGGACTTGTTGGCCATCTGGCACATTTTAGCTTCTCGCGTTGAGTGATGTTAAAACCTCGATTTATACTCCAGGTTAAATCGAAGAACGAACGTGTGTGACTTAATTTTGAATAAAATCTGGCCAAAACAAAAGTGTTTTGGAGTTTGTATTGGTGCTTCGAAACAGCTTGCCAGTAGGCTGTTAAACACCTTCGAACCGCCCTTGGTCTGTGGCGATTACGTAACAGCTGGGTGTGATCTGGGCCTCCAACTTATTTGACGTGGAAATCATTTACGGTGTATTCCATCCCATACAGAAGTTTAATATATAACATGCAGTCAAACCAAAATTTATTCAGACACATTGAACATTTCATTCATTAATAGAGTTTATTCACTATAGTTTAAAAAATGGTATTAAAATAGATCTCAGAGTTAAACTGTTCATCTTTCATCTTTCAATTAATCTTAATTATCTCAGATAACACTTAAGCAAAACATGGTCAGGTCAAAGTGTCTGAATAAATTTTGGTTCCAAATTTTTATCAATTTTACTAGTAAAAAAATAAATAAATAAAAACTATACTAAAATCTATTTAAAATACATTTATTTCATACTAGGTGTACTTCAAATCCATTCAAATGTATTGACATATCACTGAAGACTTACTGATATAAAATTATAATTCAACTTTATTTTTAAGAATTTCTTTATTGCACAGTGCACTTTTCTTAATATTATGCCTAAAACATGTTTTAATATCACTATTAATAAGGATTGTATTATCTTCGTATAAAATCAGTCTTTAAATGCAAGATATTTAAAGTGTTCCTACTTGCAATAGTTCCACTTTAACACAATCAAATATACTTCAGTATATGTTTAGTTGGACCTCAGCACTACTTCTGCACAATTAAAGTACAAAATTAGTTGTTCCAATTTAGCAGACTTTAAGTATACCAGAAGTACCATTGCAGGGTGTTTTTATTCAGCACATAAATATGTAAATATATTTGTAGTACACTTAGCACAAAATAAATGCATTTTAAATACATTTTAGTATATTTTGCCCTATATCAAGAGTGATATGTATACCTATATATGTTATCTATAATGTGTTATTATCACATACATGCATCCTCTGGAAATTGAATTGAATTTATAACAAAGTGTAAAATACCCATAGTATAATTTGTATATAAATACTGTACATATATTAATTATATATCTATATAATAATCTTTTTACAATAGTATGTTATTGTATGTTACAAAATATATATGTTTACAATATATATTTAATTTATATATGCAAGTTTATGAAAACAACATGTAGCCCATACCAAAATTCTGTATGTATTTTAATATTTCTTAATTTTTAACATTAACATATATAATATATATATATATATATATATATACACACACACACACACACACACACATACACACATACACACATACATACCATTTATGCTTTCAAATATCTTAAACATAAATTTGCTTCTTTCAAATGTACATATTGAAGGAAAACATACAATGATTCTGGGAAATATTTATTTTTGTGTATGCCGGAACTACGGAGCCCCGG
The DNA here is from genome assembly GCA_003731715.1 of Anabarilius grahami. Taxonomy (NCBI): domain Eukaryota; kingdom Metazoa; phylum Chordata; class Actinopteri; order Cypriniformes; family Xenocyprididae; genus Anabarilius; species Anabarilius grahami. The sequence continues at coordinate 220,832 of RJVU01061435.1, forward strand.
ACATGACATGCAGGAAAAAAATAGTAGGCTAAATCGTGCGTACAATTTACTAATTCGTTCCCTCGATTTACTAAAACGTGTGCATGATTTACTCTTTCGTTCCCTCGATTTATAAATCTATTTTTTTTCTTGCATGTCATGTGCGGGGCTCCGTACAGAACAGCTTCAATTGGGTAAAAATAAAAAATATTGTGAATTTCACCTATGGCATATAAGGGACACTTAGTTTCAGAATTCACAGACATAACGTCATTTCAGAGACATTAACATCTTTGAACATCTCCAAATCAAAGGTGAAGTTTGCCATTAAATGGAACTGCAAAAATAATCATGCCTCAAACTCACAGTTGGTTGAGCCGGTGTTGCCGGTTCGGGCTGGTCGGAATGTTCAGACAAACAGACCAATTTTTAGATAGCGTCACAGTGTTGGCACTTTTCATGGGACTAAACCTTACATATTTCATGGGAATAAACCTGTCTTATGTATAGTTGTCTCTTAAGCTACGATGGAAGAAAATATTTCAATATTACACACATCTTTGAGTATACTAATGTTGTACATGGGCTACAGCATTATTCAAGCCTGTTTGATAAGACATTAATTGAATAAACATAATGTTTTGGAGCAAAGCATGTTGTAATGAGTTCTGGTATTTACTGGATCCTTTACCAGTGTGGCTAATCTTTCAAAGACGTTTCTGAGACTGACAGCTTTGAAAAGTAAACTGTACTTGTTGCTGGAGCAGTTACAACTTCACACTGCTCAATTTAAAGGGAAACATAAAGGTATCATTTTTTTTACACTGAAATGTTAATTTGTCTCGTTTTGCCTAATGAATGCAAATGTCTTCTTTGAGGGAAATAACCTTGAAAATATTAATTAGAAACCTCACATTCATTGTACTGCTTCTTACAAGCTCTTTAATTAGGGAGCTTTTATCGTTTGATCACATTGATAATTAGATTTCTTAAATTTCAAGGTTTGTTTACTTGTAAGATAACAGAATATAGAATCAAGGGATTCAAAGTTTCATTGATATCTTTCTCTCAGCAACCCTATGGCATCGTAACAAAAAAGAACAAAACTTTTCCCAGTTCTGACACAAATAGTATATTCATCTGAAAATGTTCTCTTTAAAAACCTACATCTGATTTAATTTGTCTAAGGGTAACAAAGAATCAGTGCTCATATTAAAAGTTTGTAACAGGATGCGGATTGCATGCAATAGCATATCATAAAGAGTGAAAATTATATGCATATTATGGTTGCAAAAAATAATTGAGAGTCTTATTAATTAAACCATACATTTCTGCAGTCATATGATGAGGATCTTTTCTAGGTTAACCAGGCTGTTAACACTGAGCATTCTAGCATGGACGAGCAGTAAATCGTGTCTGACAGAGGCCGATGTAATCCGGGCCTCTACCACGTCACCTATTGTCTGAGAGCACTGGGCCTTTCAGGGGCTGGACGTCCCTTACTCACCCGCGCAGTTCTGTCAGCGTGCCAACTGTGCCATTAGCATGGGTGGCTTCTATGATACTTCTTATTAAACTGATGAATAAACTTAACATGACTGCACACATTTTTGCACTGATTTGGGGGAGAAATATTGTGCATAGAAATGTAAATGTATTTGGACACTTCCTCTGCAAGGACACTCACTTACTTTCCTGATGGTCTGTGAGCAAAATAGATTGTAGAGCCAATGTAGAATTTGAAGCAGCTTGAAATGTCTGCAAGTGTTGTGCTTGTAAATGCTTTTTGACGTGCCTCATACTGTATGCTTACTGTTGTAGTCTTAGTTATTGTTTTTGCAACCCTGACCAATCAAACTAAAAACATTGGTGAAGAACTATTTTCACTCGCTAGTTAATTTCACAATTAATTACAAAGAAACAGCAAGTAACACATTGAATTAAACATGAAATTTCAAAGTAGAAAGACTGAAATGTTTACACTATTAAAAATAAAGTTTCCAAAATGGGGTTTTCACAACAATTCCATAGAGGAACCATGTTTGGTTCAATGAACCTTTTATGAAACAGTTCTTAAAAGAGCCACTTGTTCTTAGTGTGAAGAACATTTTAAACAACCTAAATAACTATTTTTCACTATAAAGAACCTTTTATGCAATCAAAAGATTCCATGGATGTTAAAGGTTCTTCATTGAACCATCAATGCCAATAAAGAACAATTGATTTTTAAGAATGTACTCCAGTACTCTTTATTTACAACTTTGGAAAATAATTTTTGGTTAAACTTTATTTCAGTGGTCCACTTTAAACATTCTACTTACTATTAGTAACTTTGCAACTACATGTCAACTAACTCTCATTAGAGTATTAGTAGACTGTTTGGGTTAGTAGAATTAGCTGACTTGTACTTGTAAAGTTACTTGTAGTTAGTAGAATGTCTGTTAGGATCATCAAAATAAAGTGTAAGCAGATATTAAGCAGACAGTCTACTAATACTATAATGGCTGCTAGTTGACATGTAGTTGCAAAGTTACTTGTAGTTAGTAAAATGTCTTGTCTTGAAGTGTGCTTTTAAATGCTTTTTTGACGTGCCTCATACTGTATGCTTACTGTCGCTGTGTTAGTTATTGTTTTTGCAAACCTGACCAAAAAAAAAAAAAATTGGTGTAGAAACCATTGACATGGCATTGCAAAGTTACTTGTAGTTAGTTAAATGTATTGAAATGACTGCAAATGTTGTGCTTTTAAATGCTTTTTTGACATGCCTCATACTGTAGTTGTAAAGTTACTTGTAGTTTGCCAAATGTCTTGAAATGTCTGCAAATGTTGTACTTTTAAATGCTTTTTTGATGTACTTCATACTGTAGTTTTAAAGTTACTTGTAGTTAGTAAAATGTCTTGAAATGTCTGCAAGTGTTGTGCTTTTAAAAGCTTTTTTGAGGTGCCTCATACTGTATGCTTACTGTCGCTGTCGCTGTCTAAGTTATTGTTTTTGCAACCCTGACCAATCAAACTAAATAAAATGGTGTAAAAACCATTGACATGTAGTTGCAAAGTTACTTGTAGTTAGTAAAATGTCTTGAAATTTCTGCAAGTGTGCTTTTAAATGCTTTTTTGACATGCCTCATACTGTATGCTTACTGTCGCTGTGTTAGTTATTGTTTTTGCAAACCTGACCAAAAAAAAATAAAATTGGTGTAGAAACTATTGACATGGCATTGCAAAGTTACTTGTAGTTAGTTAAATGTATTGAAATGACTGCAAATGTTGTGCTTTTAAATGCTTTTTTGACATGCCTCATACTGTAGTTGTAAAGTTACTTGTAGTTTGCCAAATGTCTTGAAATGTCTGCAAATGTTGTGCTTTTAAATGCTTTTTTGATGTACCTCATACTGTAGTTTTAAAGTTACTTGTAGTTAGTAAAATGTCTTGAAATGTCTGCAAGTGTTGTGCTTTTAAAAGCTTTTTTGACATGCCTCATACTGTATGCTTACTGTCGCTGTCTAAGTTATTGTTTTTGCAACCCTGACCAATCAAACTAAATAAAATGGTGTAAAAACCATTGACATGTAGTTCCAAAGTTACTTGTAGTTTGTAAAATGTATTGAAATGACTGCAAATGTTGTGCTTTTAAATGCTTTTTTGACATGCCTCATACTGTAGTTGTAAAGTTACTTGTATTTAGTCAAATGTCTTGAAATGTCTGCTGTGCTTTTAAATGCTTTTTCCGTGCCTCATACTGTATGCTTACTTTCGCTGTCTTAGTTATTGTTTTTGCAACCCTGACCAATCAAGCAAAAAAAAAAATTAATGTAGAAACCATTGACATGTAATTGCAAGGTTACTTGTAGTTAGTAAAATGTCTTGAAATGTCTGCAAATGGGTTTTAAATGCTTTTTCGGTGTGCCTCATACTGTAATTGCAAAGTTACTTGTAGTTAGTCAAATGTCTCAAGTGGATCATCAAAATAAAGTGTTACATCTTTATTTACAGTGTATGCAGCTATTTGTATTTTTTCTGGGAACAGGGGCCGTGCCGGGAATAACACAAGTGTGGCTGCTGTAAAAAGCCTCAACAATGAATTGGCTGCTCTGGCGTCTGCCTACAGAGACTGTACCACCGTCCAGGTTCTGGGACCGTTAGCACGATGATGGCGGGAGGGTTGGAGTGTGTGTATGAAGGGGGTCCTGCTGTTTGGGCTTCCTTCTCCGAGCAGCAGTGAGTAAATGAGACCCCCCGCCACTCTACATCCCCGTAACGGCCACATCATCCCTCTCTCTGCCCCCTCCCGTCCCCACGCCTCCGAGCTCTTCCCTCTCCCCTCCGCTCACACACTGAGACATTTTTCCACATTGGCCGGATTAGGAACACTTTCACTTAGATCTATGTGGTCGCCCCCACAGACAAAGAAACACTTGGAGACAGGATTAGTAGGATTAAAAAGGATTCACATATGTCCAGTTCAAGCAATTGGTATTCAAAGCTTTACACTTTCAAATGCCACCAAGAGAGAGTAAAGCAGTCCCGAGCTTTTCTTTGCATTGCAGCACCTTTATGAGAAACGATTCCCTTTCAACTTCCTCTATGGTGCGGTGAATTCATGTTTTCACTCTTTTTATACAGGGATTTTATTGCTGTGGAAAACCAGTGAGACTACGAGAGGGAAGATACAATTTTTGGGGGGAACTTCTATTTCAAAATACTGTGGGAGAGTCTTCATCTCACATATTTTATTTCATTTTGATTATGTTCTGATGATTATCCTGTAATTAAAATTTTGAGTACACAGAAATGTTAATTGTTTTTATAATTATGAGACTTTATACATATGTATATCACACAAAACTTAATCTGCATTTATTCTGCAAACAAATTTACATTCTCACTTTTCTTCGTTTATTTGTTTCTTTTCAGACTCCTTTAGAATTGAAACGATAATGAAGAGACACTGTAACAGTATAGCAGATATAATCACAGTGTGGATTCACTCCTCAAATATATTATTTATATACTGTAAGGATAAACATATTTAATATTTGTCTTACCAGTGTATATATTTGCGCTGTTTGTAATGCATAACCAGATATGCCAAATTGAATCTAAAGATAATAAGCATATTTCAGTAAGTGAGCATAAATCAGTATCAGCACTTTTTCTTGAAATAATTAAATATATCGGAGAGCATTTACTGATTATCCACGGTAGAATGATCAGTGTTAAATATATATCTGTATGTTGGGTCATCAATAATTTATATTAACTTGAGGCCAATATTGATTCTGTCGTTACTACTAAATACATATCTGAACATATTGTCTGCTTTTTTGCTACATAAAAATGTTGCAGAATTTTGTCAAAGATAATTGGCTAAAGGTAAGCAAGTGTTAAATTTAGAACATACAGTTTTCATTCAGTTTAGGTGATTATAATTATAATTTATTGTTTTTATAGAATAGTGACTAATTTTATTATTTTTTAACTTGACTTTATTTCTTTAATGTAAAGAAATATAATTGCACAGACCTACCAATGCAATTTTAGCTATAGTTTACACCAGGGAAACAGGTAAAAAAATGTATGAACTAATTATGAAATTAACAAAACACATACTACATTAAAAAGAATAACTATATGCATTCAGGGCATTCAATTTCAACCTAATGGAAAAATTTAGTCCACAAGGTTGATCTAAATTTATGCACGTTTGATTTCACAGCTACACACAAATGTTTGTAACAATTTTCCAGTTTACAGAATTTCAAATCAATTTTCTTGATCAGTAATTTTATTCCAAGTTGTCAAAAACTGTAAGTTTGGCAGAACTCTGATTCTTCTTCAGATTTAAGCAATTAAATGAAAGGTTTCAGTTTTAGGGCCCTGTTTTTTTTTTTTGACAGTATGTGGGCCT
>RJVU01061435.1:226743-261743 GCA_003731715.1 Anabarilius grahami
GTTTAATATCCTATTATATATATATATATATCATATATATCTTAGGATCATTAATCTGATTGGTTTTTAGATTAACGAAAGTGATCAAATATTATTATTCTATGATAATACACACCAATACACATACAGGATGTATATTTTGTGATTGCACACATAATGCGTGTCGTGAAATGAATGATGCAAGGTGCGTTGTGACTGACCCGGCATCGTTTCTTAAGTGTGGAGAAGTATTTGCAAAGTTTCGGAGGCTCCTGGGCTGAAGTGTCCCCCCATGGTGTCGTTACAATGAATATGAATAGATGCTCCTTTGGTCAATGGGACAGTCAAAGCACACCGCTCCAGATAATGGGGACGTCATCCTAACAAGACCGTTATGAATAGAGGGGCTCCTTTTGTTTGGCCCCTCTCGAGCAGCGCTATAAATACGGAGCCCTGTGATGAGCAGCCACAGAACAAGAGGTGCATCACCGAGCGAAATCAAACCAGGCGACACGGCCTCGGTCTACAGAGAGAGAGAGAGAGAAGAAGAAGAGAGAGAGGCTCCGGTGGGATAAATCAGGTGATCAAGCAGGAGTGACTTGAAATAAAAACAAGACAAGAGAAAGAGACAACCTCCTACCCAAGCGCAGCCATAAAATGAATTCGGACTCCAGCTCCAGCAGAGCTTCCTCTCCAGACATGGACGGGATGTACCTCCGCGATCACCACCATCCACAAGACGGACGCCTGAACTCCGTGTCCTCCACGCAGAACGAGCTGCTCCAGAAGATGACGAGCGAGCACTTGTCCAAAACGCCCTCGGGCAGCAAGTACAAACTCAAGAAGCAGGTGACCGAGCAGGAGGTCCAGCAGCTGCGCCTGAAGATCAACGGCAGGGAGCGCAAGCGCATGCACGACTTGAACCTGGCGATGGACGGGCTCCGAGAGGTCATGCCGTACGCGCACGGGCCGTCCGTGAGGAAGCTGTCCAAGATCGCCACGCTTCTGCTGGCCAGAAACTACATCCTGATGCTGACCAGCTCCCTGGACGAGATGAAGCGGCTGGTGGGCGAGATTTACGGCGGCCACCACTCGGCGTTTCACTGCGGGACGGTGAGCCACGGCGCTGCGCACTCGGCGAGCACGGCGCACCAGGTGCATCACCCGCTCCTCGGGAGCGCGCTGACCTCGTCCACCTCCTCGACGCTGTCGACCGCTTTACCCGGACTTACTTCCATCAGGGCGCCGCACTCGTTGATGAAGAGCACCCCTACACCACCTCTGCATCTCGGGGGCACTTTTCAGCACTGGGCGGGCCTGCCGTGCCCCTGCACTATTTGCCAGGTGCCGCCACCTCCCCACCTCCCTATCACTTCGACAGGACTGACGAGGCTTTCCACAGAAAACAAGGAAGTGATGAAGTGAACGTGTACATTGTGAATGGACTGGACTTTGCATGATCTGTCTGTTTGTTTGTTTGTTTGTTTGTTTGTTGGTTGGTTTGTTTTAGCCCTTACAAATACTACTTCGTCCTTGTAACAAGGATCTAATCGATTGCTTTGTAAGGTAGCTACTTTACAGTTATGGAGTACGTGCTGCATAACGCACTGTAAATAGCGTAAGGGCCGCGCGAGGCTCCGTGTACATTCACTGTAAATGAGAGTAAATTGTTCTATTCGCGGTGGAATCTATGTGTTTGAAGTTGCCCTGGAAACGCGAGCACTCCCCTTAAGCGAGTTTACCTCGGTAACCATATTTGTCTGCCTAAATAGATAGTTTTGAATACTGCATTAATGTGGGATCTCCTTTCTGACATTTTACGTGCAACTCTAGATGCGCAAAATGTGGGTATCATGGTAAACTTGCGTAAGGCTACCTGTTGATCATGTGATGTGGGGGAGTCGCGTGCATGTATCTTTTTGCAAAGGGCATGAAAAGACGAAACCCACATGTTCCTTGTAACAAGGATTGTGAAATGGCATTTCAGATGAAAACTGTACGACTATGGATTTAGTTCGCACTAGAGTGTTATTATGATTATGTTATTCCTCCATTGTCTGCCTGAGTAATAGCTGGACCTTCAGTCGTGTTATTTCTGTGTCGTATCTTTATTTGAAATTCTTCAGCATGGCATCAACCTGTGAGCATGATCTTTTTCCTGGGAAAGTTTTGTTATTCCAGAGAGATTGCCGTGGTGTTTATTTTTGTACATTCTTGTTGACAAATGAGATATTTATTATTGCCCAGTGTTCCTGGATGACATTTCAATAAAACGTTGCTGTAAAAAAAAGAAAGAAAAGATCTGTTTTGTTTTGTATATTTTGTAACATGTTGTGCATATTGAATGCATTGTGCTTTATATAGTTATTACACCTGCAATTGAAAGGAAAAATGCTCACATATCAAAAATGATTACAGAATATGGAGACAGTTATCTGTTTGTAATATAAAAAAGTTTGTTTAATATAGCTACAATCGAATATTTGACACACTTAAAAAATTGTTCCAAAACATAATTCGTCACAGAAAGAAATCATCGCATTCTCCACTCAACATAAATACGCTTGAGAGAGAAATTAATTCATCTATAGCCTATATATATATATAAAGACATAAAGAATGAAACAAAGAAAGATGGAATGTCCTTAAACATTAATTTGTGCATGCCATGAAACATGAAGTTAAAAGCGTATATGTAACTGAAAATATCAACAAAAATACTGTTTCAATGCAACAAAAATATCAACACAGCAAAATTAATTTTATGAGAAAATCTTATTCACTAGTATGATTAAAAAACGAGAAGCTTACGAAAAATTGGCTAGAATGTTACATCAATGTATATTATTAGCCTAAAGTAACAACAACAACAGTTTTAAATAAAATAACATTATTATTAGCCTATTATTAATAATAATAATAAGCAGTTCCAATTTATATTTTTATTGTAAAGGACACAATGCTGTATTTGGTTAATCTATCCTGTGAATTTCTTTTAAATATGAAAATTGCTGAAGGAAATATTATCTTATTTTATTATGGATGGCATCCTTAAAAATAACAGAATATAAATGAAGAAGTAAATGATAAAACTGGACACATTTGAAACACAAAGGCAGTCCCTCGGGTCCTTTCACAGACTCCGCGCAGATCAGATAGGCAGCAGCTGAATGTATGTTTGTAGAGATTACAAGTTAATTGTTCATAGGGGAATGGGAGAAGAAAACATCAGAGAGAGAGAGCGGATTACAGGACCCTAAATGCAGAAGATTAGATATTCAGGACTCTATTCTTGCGGGATGTAAATGAGGCGAAGGATTAAAACGCTCTTTGTAACTAACTCGTTGAGGGGCTCAAGTCTCCTTTTAGACAAGTAACAAGAAGAGCCCGGGCGAGAATGGTGAGCTAGTTTTACACTTTGTTTTTAGGGACTACAAACAGTGTATGAACACTGGCCAGGACTCGAGCCAGATGGAAGGAGAGCGGCAGCTCGCGTCGGGACAAACGCTTGAGAAACGCCGCGTTGGCAATCGGCATTTGCGTAATTGGATTCGTTCTACTGTGCAAAGCATTCATATTTATCCACTGATTTTCAGAATCAGCGAATTAGTATTTGTCGTTAAAGTTAAGGAACTGGGCGACAGACTGGGTTGATCACGCTTTAGTGTTCGTGTTAAAATAAGTTTGCAATTCCAGAAGGAAATAGCAATACTTGAATGGCAAAAGCTCAAAAGTTTTGGTTGGTTCTATATACATATATTTTTCTCAGCATCATAATCACTTTATAGATGATAAAATAGATCTATAAATTGAAAAAAAAAAAAAAAGACCAATCATAATTCAGTAGCTTATAGAAATAAAGAAAGAAGGCCAGCGGCGATTCATCATTCGTTTCCGTTTTGAACAGGTGAGGCTATACAAGTCAAAGAGAATTTAAAAAAAATCAAATAACATTAAATGTAAAAAGTTTCAATTTTACAAAGCCTTCAAACAGACTGTAAAACCTTCGCATAAGAGTGACATTTTTATCACGAGTGGAGCTTAAAGCTGCAGTCGGGAATTTTTGCCTCTTTGTCGCCATCTCTGTTTGAAAACTGCAATTGCAGTCATTTGCGGAATTATTATCGTTACGTGCGTTGTGCATCGGCACTGCTCCTCCGTGAATAAATCTAATGTTTGCTGTCAGTCACCGCACCGGTGTGGATACTGTACTTCAGAATCACGTCTTGAAAGTATGAACAAAATAAGAATTTTCACTGGAAAATATAATCTGAACAACAAGTAAGGAAAGTTCTGACCAACTGAGGAAAAAGCATTAGGCCTACAATAAATCGTGCTGCCAATAGTGAATTAAATCTAATGATCGCTTAGCTCGGATCACGGCAAATCGTGCAAATTATTGTTACTGTAATACTTTGTTCTCAAATTGTTAATAAACATCAGCATTGCGTGACTATGTGTATTTAGTGTGTATTAGAGTTACCTGTAGATTTCAATTTCTGTAGCCACTCCGCAGTCTGAAGTCTTTTGCTTTTGTCTACGGGTGAATCTCCAGTTGTCACTGATGATTGTCATTTGGATCTTTCTGGATTACAATCATGATACAAAATGATACGTTTAATTATTGCAGCTGTTGTGAGACAATTCTGTAAAGGATTCGCCACCTGCAGCATCCTCACATGATAAAGCCGACTAACTGGGACTCCTTCTTTATGTAAACAGACGTGACGTAATGACGCAAAGATGAACGGTGACATGCTCGAATTTCCCGCGGAAATCCACCAGTATCGCTCTTATTATAAAACATTATTACAAGCTTACTGTTGTGAATCGAGCTTAGATAAGGAGATCGTTTTGAACACTGGCTGGTTATGTACTTGCTCAAAAAATGATTTTGGATAATTTTTAACCAAAAAAAGTTACGGACTGCAGCTTTAACGACGATCTTTTTTATGTTGAACTTGTAAGCGTACACTCTAAAAAATGCTGGGTTAAAAACAACCCAAGTTGGGTTGAAAATGGACAAACCCAGTGATTGGGTTGTTTTGACCCAGCAGTTGGGTTAAATGTTTGCCCAACCTGCTGGGTAGTTTTATTTAACCCAACAATTGTTTACAAATTACTATATGTCTGGCTTAAAATGAACCCAAAATAGGTTGGAAATTAAAAATCAGACTCATAATTACTAGAGGCAACAATAATAATCAAAAAGATGAGCATTTATTAATAAGCAATTTAATAAATGTTTATTGTTTAAATATTATTCAAAAAAAGTATTAATAAATGTTTGTTTATTAAACATATTAATAAATGTTAATTTCCAACATATTTTGGGTTCATTTTAAGCAAGAAATACAGTCATTTTTAAACAATATTTGGGTTAAATAAAACTACCCAGCAGGTTGGGCAAACATTTAACCCAGCCACTGGGTTAAAACAACCCAATCGCTGGGTTTGTCCATTTTCAACCCAATTTGGGTTGTTTTTAACCCAGCATTTTTTAGAGTGTAGTTACATCATTTGGTGATTCAACCGAAGTTTAATAAAAATGTTAGTGATGCTCCAGGCAACGCTTGTTGTTACAGTGCTATAAGGTCTTCCAGGGCGTAACTTAGTGGTTGCTGTGGTGGAAATAGCACATCCCAAATGTCTCTGTGATATTCTGGTCTCAAGATATGGCTATAGGATTCATTTTAATCACCCACCACATAACTTGAGACATCAATAAAGTCGGCAAGAAACAGAAGAGTTTATTCTTCCGATTGTGAAGACCTTATGCGCCAGAGAAACAAGCGCAACGCCATCTTTATAATATTGTCTTTGAACTTCCGTTTTTGCGTTAGCTCGGTATATTTCTATGGTATGGCTGTCAAAGAATAACTAGCTGGTGAAGTGGATTTACTTGTTGTAGAGTTAATGAAAGTTATCATAAGCATTGTAAAGTAGATGTGTTAACAAAGTAGACCGGGAAGATAAGTAAGATCACTGTGGAAAGATAAACCGGAAGACAAAAGACAACGAGCAGTGCTGAAAATGGGGCGGGGCTAGTAAAAACGGCTTCTTGAGGGGAAAAAATATATGGGGCGGAGCTTGATTTTGTCCACGGGGAATTGATTGGATGGTTATTGTTTGCTGTTGTTTTGCTATTGGTATTGATTGACAGGTTGTCCCGCCCACACGCCAGTAAACACGTCATCAGAGAAGAGATGTCTGAAGAGAGAGGGGAAGTTGTTTTGATTAAAGATTATGAGGCACGTGAATTTTAAAAAATAATGATGTGCACAGATAAATCATTTATAATAATAAATACTGTAAATAATATGGTGACTTTAATGTCTGTATAGTGCAAACAGTGTGTAAGCTATGTGGCAAAGTTTAATACTTAGATGGCTTTACTATATTATGGTCTGTCTATTCTTGCGTCTTGTTTTGTGTTCCAAAAAGTGCCGGAGCTGCAGGCCAGCAAAATGGAAAGCAGCATGCGGTATACTATCGTGCGCTTTCTGGAGTCAGAATCTGTCATTTGTCAAAGTCTGTGTTTATGTGTTATGTCTTCCAAAAAAGCATCTGTGAGACCGCCGATGTAGCCAATGTGAGCTCTGCGCAAAGCAATTCTCACACACTCGCTCGAAAGGAAATTAAACGCCTCATGGTATTTTTCGCTCCATGCCTCTCCCTTTGTTTCCTTTAATTACAGTTTGGTGGTTAATAAACTCCTTTCCTGCTGGTGCTTCATTAACCATTCTGATTGTTATGATAACATGTTTGTTTGCAGTTCCTTTTTACAAAGTTGAGATAGTTTTCTATGCCGCATGTTTCCAGGTTAGCAATGGTCGCGTTAACTAAACTCAGCTCAGCTGCACATTTTGAATTAAAATCTCTCCAAATCAGAGGTTTGTATTAGGTGGCCTTAATTATATGTGCTTAACCATGTGATTCAATATACTTACTATCTACGTACATGTTGGTGCATTGTAATATTTAAAGTATGTGCATTAATTTACATTACACTGTTAACTTCAGCCTTACCCCAAAAACTATAATCCTATAATCCTAACCACAACCCTAGCCTTTCTCCTGAACCTAAGCATACCTCAAAGAAATTTTCCAGATCAACATGTTACATAGTTACTAATATAATGAGTCACACAGTCACAGCTATGGAAGCTTGTTTCCGCCACTGAATAAAAAATAAAAATTGTAATTGAGACTTATCTCACAATTCTTACTTTTTTTCTCGCAATTGCGAGTTTACATCTCACAGTTCTGAATTTTTTTTCTCAGAATTGCATGATATAAACTCACAATTGTGAGAAATTAAGTCAGAATTGTGAGAAATAAAGTCAGAATTGCATGATATAAAGTCAGAATTGTGTGATATAAAGTCAGAATTGCAAGAAATAAAATCAATTGAGTGATATAAAGTCAGAATTGAGTGATGTAAAGTCAGAATTGTGTGATATAAAGTCAGAATTGAGTTAATTGTGCAGTTAAAGCATGCAGCAATGTCCACGTTTCCTATTGTTCACACTATGGTACACTGAAAATAAATTGCAAGTTTACATCTTACAGTTCTGAATTTTTTCTCAGAATTGCATGATATAAACACGCAATTGTGAGAAATTAAGTCTGAATTGCTTGATATAAAGTCAGAATTGCATGATATAAAGTCAGAATTGTGTGATACAGTGGCATGAAAAAGTATCTGAACCCCTTGCAGAATCTGTGAAAATGAGAATTATTTTAATAAAATAAGAGGGATAATAAAAAATGCATGTTATTTTTTGTTTAGTACTGTCCAGAGTAAGATATTTTACATAAAAGATGTTTGCATTTAGTTCACAAGACAAAACAATAGCTGAATTTATTAAAATAACCCCATTCATAAGTATGTGAACCATTGATTCTCAATACTGTGTGTGGTTACTTGATGATCCACGACTGTTTTTGTGTTTTGTGATGGTTGTTCATGAGTCTCTTGTTTGTCCTGAGCAGTTAAACTGAGCTCTGTTCTTCAGGAAATTCCTCCAGGTCCTGCAGATTCTTCAGTTTTCAAGCATTTTTTGCATATTTGAACCCTTTCCAGCAGTGGCTGTATGATTTTGAGATTCATCTTTTCACACTGAGGACAACTGAGGGACTCAAACTCAACTATTAAAAAAGGTTCGAACATTCACTGATGCTCCAGAAGGAAACACGATGCATTAAGAGCCGAGGGGTGAAAACTTTTGAATTCAAATATCAGGGTAAATTGTACTTAATTTTTCTGCCGGGAAACATGCAATTATCTTCTGTTGGTTCCGAAGGGCAGTACTAAATGAAAAACAATAATATTTAAACAAAATAAGAAAAATTGTGACATCTTCATCCTGTTCAAAAGTTTTCACACCCCGACTCTTAATGCATCGTGTTTCCTTCTGGAGCATCAGTGAATGTTTGAACCTTTTTTAATAGTTGAGTTTGAGTCCCTCAGTTGTCCTCAGTATAAAAACACAAATTTCAAAATCATTCAATCACTGCTGGAAAGGGTTCAAATATGCAAAAATGCTTGAAAACTGAAGAATCTGCAGGAGCTGGAGGATTTTTCTGAAGAACAGAGCTCAGTTTAACTGCTCAGGACAAACAAGAGACTCATGAACAACCATCACACAACACAAAAACAGTCGTGGATCATCAGGTAACCACACACAGTATTGAGAATCAATAGTTCACATACTTATGAATGGGGTTATTTTAATAAATTCAGCTATTGTTTTGTCTTGTGAACTAAATGCAAACATCTTTTATGTAAAATATCTTACTCAGGACAGCATTTTTTAATATCCCTCTTATTTTATTAAAATAATTCTAATTTTCACAGATTCTGCAAGGGGTTCACATACTTTTTCATGCCACTGTATAAAGTCGCAATTGCATTTTATATAGTCAGAATTGCGAGAAATTAAGTCAGAAGTGAGTGATATAAAGTCAGAATTGCGAGAAATAAAGTAAATTGAGTGATATAAAGTCAGAATTGTGTGATATAAAGTCAGAATTGCACGATATAAAGTCAGAATTACGAGATATAAAGTCAGAATTGCGAGAAATAAAGTCAGAATTGTGTGAAATAAAAGTCAGAATTGCGAGATATAAAGTCAGAATTGCGAGAAATAAAGTCAAAATTGCGAGAAATAAAGTCAGAATTGAGTGATATAAAGTCAGAATTGCAAGATATAAGCTTGCAATTGCGAAAAAATGTCAGAATTGTAAGAAAAATATTTGTATTTCTCAAAATTGTGAGTTTATATCTCACAATTCTGACTTTATAACTCGCAATTGCGAGTTTATATCGCGCAATTCTGAGAAAATAAGTCAGAATTGTGACATAAAAAGTCGCAATTATCTTGTTTTATGTTTTATTCAGTGGTGGAAACAAGCTTCCATACACAGCCACCTAAAATAAAGTGTGACCAAAGATTTTAACTCAGACTTGACCTGTTGAAAAGTCCTTGCTCCCATTTGCTTAACTTGTGATTTGCAGTACACAGTTTCTGTAGCACAAACGCAGCAAGCGAAGAAGGCAGCAGATTGCCAGCCATAAACTCGGAGGGGTCAAGCGGGGTTGGAAGAGACTCCCATGCTCCCGGGTAATTTCCCTGCGGCCGCTGTCGAAAAGACAGCTACGCTAAGTGGAGGCCTTTCTTTTCACACATGACAAATGGGTAGTCCTCGTCAGTGGACACACCTGTTACTGGAAACACTTCAGATTTTACACTTTCGAGAGTGGCCTTATTACCATCCGACCGCTCAAAGGTCCTGAACAATGGACGCGGACGCTAACAATGCTCCGGGCCCAGGGCTAAAGAGAGTCCCGTCAAAGCCAGGCTTGTGCCGGGCAACACCGGGGGCTGCAATTGAAAATAAATTTCAGTTGAATAAGGGCATGGGGCACATCGGAGGAACCCGCAAGCTCCGGCTAGAACAAAAGCAGTTGTGGGGATAAGTTATTGACTCTGCTGACAGGATGAATGCAGTTCATTATGCCTGCCAGTTACTCCAGTCCATGTCCTGGGCTGAATTAGGTGGCAGGTGCATGAGCCATTTTGCACTGCCCCCGGGGAATGCCTAAGGCCTGTCATCAGCTGATTTCATAGACAAATGTTTATCCCATACAGCCAAAACAGAAAGCATATTTCCATCATAAGAGCATTTTGCAACAGCCATTAGTGTCACCGCTCATTTGCATGTTAATTGTGCAGTTAAAGCACCAATGTCCACATTTCCTATTGTTCACACTATATGCTACACTGAAAACAAATTTGGTGTTGAAACCAACAAGATATTGCTAGTAAATACCACAATTACAAAGAAACGGCAAGTAACACATTTAATTTAAAAAGTGAAATGTTGAAGTATTGTAGTTTCTTGTAAAAAATAATTTTTGACAGCTAGTATGCAACAATCAGTCCACCGTTTCTATTGGCCCAGAGCAGCTTTATTAATTTAAAGTACTTTTGCATATCATATCACCCGAGAAATGCGTTTACAACGCCGTCATTATTCTGTTTATAGAGCAGAAACTTCAAGCAGAACGTCCTCATTTAAATTGATAATTCTTCAGCGTTCATCCTGGAAGGACTTCATTGCGGATAACCAAATTACAAGCTAAACAGACTAAGCGGGAAAGCACAAACCCTGGAGCTAAATGACAGAGAAGCAGACCCTTTTTGTGTTAGTCAATCTACAACATCCAAGTCAGCATTTGGCATCCTTTTTTACTCTAAATACGACAACATAAAAGAGCGAGGCTCTCAGTTCTGTGCTCCGTAATGTTCTCCTACTGTGTCTGACAGATGGCGTTCACTAGTTGGCCATAAATGGCTGTCACTGAGTGTTTGTCTGTCTGCCAGTAGTCTATGGATAAGGGACTCCCTGGGAGAATGTTACTGCCCTGATATTGCCGAAAACGAAATGTCCTTGATTGTCAACCGCCAACGAGCGAGGTCCTCGTGCCACCCGGCCTTCTGGTCAGAGAGAGGGAGGTTTTAGGTGTGATCAGATGTGTGTTTATTTAAATTGTAGTCCGACACATGCTTGAAAGCTGCCGTGGCTAATGTAGCACGAGGTGAACATGCTCTGTAAGATGTTGGGGGTACATTGGGTCACCTGGGTTCACATTGTGTAAATGTTTTAATGAAGTTGCCTGAGCAAGTTAAAATACTTTCTCCTCTCCCAGTTGAATGTGCAGAGACAGCTATATCTGTAAGCCAGTCGTACTGTAGGTGCCTTGAAAATGTTGCTCATTTGTGCTGTACAACTCATAAACTCCACAAATGATGGGACTTTGGGGCGGGAGTAACTGTACATCCAATCAGTGGCAGGTTGGGAAGCTGCAGTTCCTTTTGCTGCCACTAGTGGTGCAGAAATCACACATGCAACCTTTCCTGCGAAGCACCTGACTAGAGAATCAATGTAAACAGTAGCGATCTAAACTGTTCCAGATCTCACTGAGATTGGAAGGAGTGCTCTTTTTCTGAAATTTACAAAAAATATTTATTTGAGATGTTAATTGGAAGAGATTAGTGAGCCTGTGGAATGAATAAAGATATGATATATCAGTCTGATTCGACTACAGTTTTCTGCATTTTGAATGGTCCTCATGAGTTGAGTATAAAGAACAGTATAAAATGCTGATGGACAAATTCAGCGCTGCGTAATTTTTTTGGATTACTTTTCAAAATGTTGGTTGACTAAATTGCATGGAAATCAGCTCCTGCCCTTTATTGTAATATTTGGGATAGATCAACATCATTTGCTCTGCTGTCTCTTCCTTCTTGCAAAATTCACATTTAACTGCTCTGTGATGTATGTCTGAACCTTAATCTGGAAATTATGGTTTCTTCTCTAATTTTTCTTCCTTCCATTCTACCTAATCCTACATTTTATTTCTTTGAATTTAATAAAACTATCTACCTGTTCTGTCGCCACTGTTTTTGCAATCTGCATTTAAAGGGGTCATGCCATGAGAAATCAAATTTTCCTTTATCTTTTGACAAAGAGGTGTTTGTACCATTAAAACATGCATTCGGCTGACATTTGCCTACACTGGATGTGAGCGTCGCATCAAAAGCAAATAGAAGCCATTATAATCACTGATGCTGTCTACGCTGATACAGTATACAGATGTGCGTTCAGTTTATAATCACTGACGCTGTCTACGCTGATACAGTATACAGGTGTGCGTTCAGTTTCTGAAGTCATTATAATCACTGATGCTGTCTACGCTGATACAGTATACAGATGTGCGTTCAGTTTCTGAAGCCATTATAATCACTGACGCCGTCTACGCTGATACAGTGTACAGATGTGCGTTCAGTTTCTGAAGTCATTATAATCACTGATGCTGTCTACGCTGATACAGTATACAGATGTGCGTTCAGTTTATAATCACTGACGCTGTCTACGTTGATACAGTGTACAGATGTGCGTTCAGTTTCTGAAGTCATTATAATCACTGACGCTGTCTACGTTGATACAGTGTACAGATGTGCGTTCAGTTTCTGAAGCCATTATAATCACTGACGCTGTCTATGCTGATACAGTATACAGATGGGCATTCAGTTTATAATCACTGACGCTGTCTACGTTGATACAGTGTACAGATGTGCGTTCAGTTTCTGAAGCCATTATAATCACTGACGCCGTCTACGTTGATACAGTGTACAGATGTGCGTTCAGTTTCTGAAGCCATTATAATCACTGACGCCGTCTACGCTGATACAGTATACAGATGTGCGTTCAGTTTCTGAAGCCATTATAATCACTGACGCTGTCTACGCTGATACAGTATACAGATGTGCGTTCAGTTTCTGAAGCCATTATAATCACTGACACCGTCTACGTTGATACAGTGTACAGATGTGCGTTCAGTTTCTGAAGCCATTATAATCACTGACGCCGTCTACGCTGATACAGTATACAGATGTGCGTTCAGTTTCTGAAGCCATTATAATCACTGACGCTGTCTACGCTGATACAGTATACAGATGTGCGTTCAGTTTCTGAAGTCATTATAATCACAGACGCTGTCTACGCTGATACAGTATACAGATGTGCGTTTAGATTCTGAAGCCATTATAATCACTGACGCTGTCTACGCTGATACAGTATACAGATGTGCGTTCAGTTTCTGAAGTCATTATAATCACTGACGCTGTCTACGCTGATACAGTATACAGATGTGCATTCAGTTTCTGAAGCCATTATAATCACTGATGCTGTCTACGCTGATACAGTATACAGATGTGCGTTCAGTTTCTGACGTACTCCAGGTGCTTGAGTCTGTTGACAACAGGACAAATGGAAGAGTGAAAGAAGATTCGCTTCAACGTGTCCAGTTTAAACAGATGTTTGCATCTCTGTACATACCATTTGTTACATGGTCATTATTTGCCATATGGGGGGAGCTTTTAAGTGGGAGCTTTTTGAAAACTCTACTTTTTACTTCTATTTATGAATTTCCTACTTCTAATTATGAATTTGACAAAGGCATGAGTGGTTATTGCCACTCAGCAACTCACAGTTATGGTAATTCCCACAAGAGGTGAATGCACCATTAATTCTTTGTGGCACAGTTGACAGAAAGTTTGAAAGTACAGATAAAGCGAGATGTAAGATGTCTGTTGGCTGTAATATGTGTGCCAGCTCGTGTCTTGGCATAGGGAAGTATGGTAGTGCCCCTCACTGTAGGGGACAGTATTCGACAAAATGATCTAGGCACACAATGAGAGTGTTGTAATAGACACAGCGGATTTCTTGTACTCATTTGTCAGGTTTACTCAGAATGAGATATTATCGACTTTACAAGACAGACAAAAATTTCAAATAAGTATACATATTGCATACTTTGACACATTTAGAGACTTAAAACGAATGCATTGAACACAGGTTGCTAGCAGTGGTGGAATAATGCGAGATGATTCTCGATTAGGCAAGCGTATGGATTGCCTCTCCAGAGACGCATTATCTCAAACAAATCTGATTGAGCAAAATTGATACAGTTACTACTTAATCACACGCACAAAGGGGAGTGGTGTACGCTAATTAGGGGCACATCATGCAGCCTTTTGGTAAATGGCTGACTGTCAGCTCTCGTCGGCCGCTGAGAGAGAAGCTAGTTAGCACGGGGATGGCTGAGACACTGACAGTTTGGCTGAACGAATGCTCCACGCATGGCACGGGGTAAAGAATCAACGGATGCAGATGGTACAATGCAAGCTTATGCTCCAAGTGCTCATTATAGTGTGCTCAGAGTCATAGTATGCCGAGTATAACGTGATCTGGACTGCTTCCTGAAAGGTTGATGATTCAGATGCTGTTAGTGGTGACCTATGAACTATTGCCACTGTGTCCTTGAGCACTTCACTACCGGTCAAAAGTTTGGAAGTTTGGAATAATCATGATTTCTTTAGAAAGAAGTCTCTTCTGTTCACCAAGGTTGCATTTATGTGAATAAAAAATACAAAACAACAACAACAACAAAAAAACTATAATATTGTGAAATTTTATTAGAATTTATAATAAGTTTTCTATGTGAATATATTTTAAAATGTAATTTATTCCTGTGATCAAAGCGGAATTTTTAGCATCATTAATCCAGTCTTCAGTGTCACATGATCCTTCAGAAATCATTCTAATATGATGATTTGTTGCTCAAGAAACATTTCTGATTATTATCAATGCTGAAAACAGTTGTGCTGCTTCATATTTTTGTGGAAACCTTGATACACTACCAATAAAAAGATATTGGTAACACTTTAGTATAGGGAACACATATAAACTATGACTTTTCCCTCAATAAACTCCTAATTTACTGCTTAGTAATAGTTAGTAAGGTATAGTTGTTAAGTTTAGCTATTGGGTAGGATTAAGAAGGTCATGCAGAATAAGGCATTAATATGTGCTTAATAAGTGCTAATAAATAGCCAATATTCTAGTAATATGCATGCTAATAAGCAACTAGTTAAAAGACCCTAAATAAAGTTTTACCAAGATATTAATACTTTTATTCAGCAAGTCAAAGGTTTGGCCTTTATTTCAGAATTGCCGGAGCAATGTGAGGTTTGGCAGCTCAGTGAATCTGGCCATGTGCCAGCAGAAATCAGTCACACTAGGTGAATCTGAATAGCATTTAAATGTAAACGACAGACGGTTTCTAGTGAAAACAAACCTACAATGACTTGAGAGATGCCTGTTTTACTTCTTATACACAGTTTCTAAAGATATTATAATGTCAATTAATCAATGAAACACACAAAGAAAATATTTAGAAATTTACTGGAAATTGCTTTATTTACCTTTTAATAAACATAAGCAGTAAGGTTATGAATACAGTCACAGGCACGTTGTAAGGCCATTATAAGCCTCAAATATTACTATATATCAGATCTAGGCAACAGATCGCTCTTGTTACAACTGCAAAAGTATAAACAGTAATGACTGTGTTTTCAGTCAGTTCAGCAGAGCATTCATCATTTTCAATTATTCAAATTCTGATTTAAAATCAAATGTATAATTTTTCATATTTCAAATGTCTAATGCAAACCTTTCCATTACAAATTATGTGAACAATTCACCAATTAAAAGTTTTATTGACACTTTTTCACACAGGGTCATGTGGGTTTGGATTTTTTTTCCCCTTCATAATAAAAACCATTTTAAATCTGCATGTTCTGTTTACTTGTGTTATCTTTGATTAATATTTAAATTTGTTTGATAATCTGAAACATTAAAGTGTGACAAACATGCAAAAAAATCAGGAAGGGGACAAGCACTTATTCACACCACTGTATATATATATATATATAGGAATTTTTTTTTACTAGTGAACAAAAGACACTTAATTGTTAATGTGAANGAGCTAATTATAGTGTGTGTGTGTGTGCGTGTGTGTGTGTGTGTGTGTGTGTGTGTGTGTGTTCTGTGCACTGGTGTGAAAACAGAAGTGACAGCAGCGCTGGTCTGTCGTCAGTGAAGCCCCCCACGTCTGGCTAGGCCAGAGTCATCATATGGACAAATCACAACTGATCTGGGCCTGTAATGGATGCCAGATGTTAACGTTTTGTACCCAATGGCTCTCCTGAGAGCTCACCTAATCGGAAGAGAGACATCGCTGTGGGTGAGTGTGTGTGTGTGTGTGTGTGTGTGTGTGAGAGACTGCAGCTGATATTTCAGAATATTTATATTTCTGAGCATGATCTAAAAGCCCTTAAGTATTTTTTTAGAATGTGGGGTNNNNGGGTATAGATGGAAAATATTTATATGCATTACGTAACCCATTATATAACTATATAAATATAGTTATATAAAATATATATAGTTATATAAAATTGTTAAATTTAATAATTTGTGATGAAAATTTTTGGAAACACTTTATTTCGACAGTCCACTTTAGACATCTTACTAACGGTAATAATGTTGCAACTACATGTCAACTAACTCTCATTAGAGTATTAGTAGGCTGTTAGTGTAAGTAGAATAAGTTGACGCAGTTGCAAAGTTGTAGTAGAATGTCTAAAGTGGACCATCAAAATAAAGTATTACCAAATTTTGGCATTAGAAATTACAAATATGCATAATAATGAGTTTGTGGTTAGGGCACAGTACATAAACTGTGTGTATGTTTTATTCCTATAACTGAAACAAGCAAAACCAACATTGTACTGCAGACTCCTGCTGGCACTATCTGGAGCAGTTCTCTCTGACAGATCGTCCAGTGCGACAGCGTTCAGTTGTGCTCAGAAGGCAGTGGAGGGTATAATGATCTGGGTGGAATCACAGGCCACTGTTATGGGAGATACAGCAGATGTTGGGTTATATGTGTTGGATGCTGAAATGCAATATAACAGCTGCTCACCATGAGACAGACAATCAGGAAGGAGTGTGAGTGACTGCTACTGCGGACCAGACGCCACAACAAAAGTGCCGAAACTGGCCATTTCATTTGTTCTGATTCATCTTATTATTTTGTTTTTCACTTATACAAAGTGAGTTATTCAATCAATAACACACCCCTGCATATGCTGATTTTCAAAAAAGGCCTAATATTATCTAATTTGATAATGCTGAGTATAAAACATCATTAAATACTTTCTGCTGCTCAACAACAACAAAGCTGGAGAATCTCACGCAGCCAAAATGAGGATTGTCAGTAACGGTGTTCAGCCTTACATTGTTCAAACCGGAGTCGACACTGATGGAGAGACTCAGGAAGAAGTTACAACTTTTAGAATGAAACTGGACGTTTCTGAATGGTTAGTGGATAAACTGAAGTAGTTGCTGTGGAGTTGATTCAACTCATCCACTAGCATGTGCCGTCATGTTAATCTTTTGTGCAAATCCAGTGTTGAATTGACCCTCGTTTGTGAAGCAGTCCGGCGTAAAATGACGGCATGACAACAACACTCTACTACAACAACTCTTCCTCTTCTCTAAAGCAGTCCAACATGGCCTCACCCCCTTTGTTGTGTGTTCTCGGGGTGGGGTTTATGTAAATTTTAGGGTTTGTGATGTCACTAAACTGGGAAGAAGCTTGTTGTAGTCCCTACCAACCGTTTGTTGTAGTCCTTAAACAGAGAATTCTTAAAAAGAAAATATCTCCCTTTGCATTGAACTTTGATCGTAGTAACTTTGCAGATGTTGTTTATGCTCAAACAGCAACGTTACACACTAACTAAAGTTAAAAGTGAAATCATAGTCAACCACACCTTTAATGTCAAAGAACTTTACATAAATAAATATGTTTGGATGCAGTAAAACACACACCGATGTAGCAGAATTTTTTTTGCATTTTCTTCTGTCACTGCTGGCCATAATCTTAACCTTGAAATCAGGATTAGGCATAAAATAATGTCATACATGTGAGAATGGCCTGAGAATTGAACAGAGAGTTCAGAGAAAGATGGGAATTTTGTTTTTGTTGCAGTTTTTCTGCTGATTAAGGGATAATGCAAGACTTCTCCAACTTACAAATATTTGCAGAAAGCAAAAATGCTACAAAATGCACATCATATTATGTGAGAAAGAGACATTCAAGAGCAAAACAGGCACTACTTTTTGAATCAGCACCCAAAATGAGCAAGAAACAAGCATTGGATTAAATTCAGCAAATATGATGCAGGACGGTCCAATAACAAATATATCAAACAAAAGACTTTTATACTGCTCTACATGAATCATTTTGTCCAGTTCTGTTTGGTGCACCCATTTAGTAATATAGCACAGTGATTAATGGCACCAATCTTTCTCATCTCATCCACTGTGATGGACTCATTTTGGAGCCATTCTCTATGGAGACAAAACCCATGCCGAGCGGCCCAGTTTCCGCTGTGACGAGGAAATGCAACAAGGTGGCGGCTGTCGCTCTCGTCAATCAAAGCCCTCGTTCGTTCTGATCCATCGCTCACTCCATCTGTGCTATAGAGCCGCTGGAGTGGCGGGGGCCGGCGACATCCTTACTATCCCATTAGCAAGCCGTTGCACTTCCCTCAATGTAAAGCTCTGGCACTGCAGGATCCTAATGTCACTGTGAATACCTGCTGCTGGAGAAGCCCCGCTGATGCTGCAGGTTTCTGCTCCGCACAAAGAGCAAAGATGGCACACTTCTGCGGTCAGTTTCTGACACATATGTCACCCGGGACAATACAGCCTGCTGTCGGCATGACCTGAGGACTCATTTTGACATATTGACAAACAAATCTCAATATGTCAATCCTAAACAAAATGTGCCGCAAGAGATGTTCGATTTAAAATATAATAGGTATTGATAATAGATTGACAAGTCATTGTATTAAGTTTAAAACCTGATAAGTTGCGGTTACTCAAACCATTTGAGGAAATTGATTGCCTTAAATCATTTAAGTTTTAAAACCAGTAAGTATGAGTACTGCAAAACTCATATACATTAAGTTAAAGTCACTTATATTTTAGTGTTGGTTTAGTCAATCATTAGAGTAAACATAACTTAAAGATTTTAAGGTTATTCCACTCATTCAGTTTGTGTTAACAACTATATAGCTATTTAAATGGTTTGAGGAATCTGATTGCCTTAAATGGTTTAAGTTCATCAAACTCAAAGTAATAAAGTTCTATAAGACTAAGCAGAAACTAACATTGGTACAAAGCAATGATGACAGAACAGGAGATTCATGTATTTATTATTATGTATTTATTTGATTAGCTTTTAGTTAATTAGTTATGGCATAACCTATGCTATACAAACATAATTCCTTAGAAAGCATTATTTAAAAGAAATTGGAAAACATGGAATAAGTTCAAATTTCTTTTAAATATGTTGTGTTCAGCCACAGATGTAAGCTACTAGATTAAATTAATTTTGTAACTTAAATCATTAGTTTTTAAAATAGCATATTATTTTTAGTAACTTTTTCAGATTGAGTTCTGCTTAATATAATTCATTTTTGAGTTCACATAACAAATATAACAAAGTTGAATTAACTTTTTGGAAATTTTAAATAAAAGGAACTTATTTCATTTAACAATTTTCAAAAAAATAGTGTAGAAATAATTTAAACTCAATAATTTTTAGTAAATTTCACAAATAATTGCAAGGAATCAGCACTGAATTAAACATGAAATTTTGAAGTAGAAAGACTGAAATAGTATTTTCCTGTAAAACGTACTCCAATCACTGAACATGAACTGTTGTAGAAACAATTTTCACTCAATAATTGCTAGTAAATGTCACAAAAAAATTGCAGACTCAGCAAGAAACAGAAATAAATGTGACATTTTGAAGTAGAAAAACTGAAATAGTGCTTTCTTGTAAAAACGTTGAAAATAATTTTTTTACTGTGTATATTAGATACTACAATATAATCTGCATGCTTTCTAATTTGCACTGAAATAAATTTGTGTTGTTAAAATATCAGCATAACATGAGGACATGAATTTCTGAATGCATTAATATTAGAAACTGAGTAGCAGGAAAATCTCGTTGATATCTGAGATCACTAATGGTGATGATAGTTCACTTCACACATAACAATCAAACTCCCAGAAAAGATTACATTTACATTACACTGATGCAAATAAAACTTTGGCCAAAGTTTAGCTTACTTTACGTAACTCCAAATGCAAGACCTCACAGCTTAAGTTTCAAGGTTTTTATTCAGAGGATTTCATTGTTTGTAAGTCCAAATTTTTCTTTAGTTTGGAAAGATGTAAAGTAAAGGATCTCCCATCTGGGAAGGATTATATTCAGTGTAGAATTAACGCTATTCATTGTGCAAAAGCAGCTTAACAATATCAAATTAAGTAGGAGCGGAATAATAATAATGCACATGTATTTGTTCATGATCAGCTGACGGCAGGCCTGTGACCACACTGTTTAATTCTCTTTCCATCAAATTGGCCTGTCAGATCTGTCAGTCAGAGCAAACACACCTCCATCTCCATCTGTCTTTACCCACCGGGAGAACAGAAAGTGATTTTCTCCTATTAGCAACTCATTAGAGTCATAGCTGCACTTTCTTCTTGAGTCTATTCCCTCTACATTAGGGCTGATTTGAATACCTGTGCTGGCCTTTGTCCCTCGGGCCGGCCCTGGTGCTCCGATGGCCTCTGTTATGTAGGAGCGGGGTCAGTCTGATGGAGGTTGTTCAGAGGTCATCCATCACCTTCTGTCAAACAGGAGGTGACCTCCCGGAGAGCCTCCGCCCATCTCCTCCCCTCCTACTGCCTGATCCCGGCATGCCGCCACATAGGGTGAGTTTAGCCAAGAATTTTCAGTGTGTGTGTGTGTGTGTGTGTGTTTGTGTTATTTCAAGTTAGAAAAGCTTGTTTAATTAGAATGTTTAATGCTTGTGCGATCTTCGTTTGGGGGCTACATTAATGGTCTTTGGGGTCTCCAGAGACCCCAGGCAACAAAATGTAATTTTGTAATATTATAATATATTTTTTAAAAACAAATGTAATTTTACTCTGTTTATTAATGTTTTTTCTCAACATTTGTGCAGTTTTTGGAGGATTTGTGATATCTTTTAAGTTTATATAAATAAATTAAAAAATATTTTTTTAAATAGGTTTTTATGCAAAAACAGCTTTTTATGTAAAATTCACTTTATAAAAGGCCCATATTTCTGACTTTCATTCATGGGGATAACATAGATCATTTTTCATAGTTTAGTGTAAGATTTTTCCCATCTTTTGGAAAATGTAGTTTTAAAAGTAAAAAAACTATAATTTTTACCAGTAGATGCAATTTGACAAACTGAAAGACATCTTTTCACAAGTTTATTTTCAGTTGGATTCATATCTAAATATTATGAAATCACAATTATAACAATAAAAATTACTTTTTATCAAAGTTTAGCATTTTTTGTAATGAAAATAAAACCAGTTTTTCAATAGTGTTATCAATAATGTAGTCTACAGAGACCCCACTTTGAAATTGGACAAAATCCATCCTCAAAATCAGAAACAATGCTCACACACACACACACACACAAATAAAAATGTTTTATTTTATTATTTTTATTATAAAATTATAATTGAAAAATTGTTTTTTTTTCCTGTACAAAAAATGCAAAACTTTGACAAAGTAATTTTTATTGTTATAATTGTTATTTCATAATATTTAGATATGAGTCCAACTGAAAAATACTTGTGAAAAGATGTCTTTCAGCATCTACTGGTAAAAGTGATAGTTTTTTTTACTTTTAAAACTGCATTTTCCAAAAGATGGGCAAAAATCTTACACTAAACCATTTCAAATTACCCATTTTATTCCCATGAATGAAAGTTAGAAAGGTGGGTCTTTTATAAAGTCAATTTAACATAAAAAGCTGTTTTTGTAGAAAAAACCTATTGAAAAAAATATGAATTTATTTATTTATATAAATTTAAAAAAAAATATCATAAATCCCCCAAAAGCACAGATGTTGAGTGAAAACATTAATACACAGAGTAAAATTAAATTAAAAATAAAATAAAATACATTTTGTTACAAAATTACATTTTGTTACAAAATTACATTTTGTTACAAAATTACATTTTGTTGCCTGGGGTCTCTGGAGACCCCAAAGACCATGAATGCAACTCTTTTTTTTACACTAACATAAAAACAAGATATCATTCAAATTTTTTATTTTTTTATTAGTAGATCTTAAAAGTGTTAACCACCTTACAAAGTCTCATGCCATTTGGACAAAGATAACTTTTTATTTTATTTTATTTGAGCAAACATCATTTGCGGGTCAAAAAGACCCTGGAGACCATATGAGGGTTAATTAAGTTGAAACAACAAATTGGGTTTATTGCTGATAAATATATAAATCTGGTTATTGTGTATTTAAAGGAGATCTATAATTCCTCTTTCACAAGATGTAATATAAGTCTCTGTGAAATGTGTCTGTGAAGTTTCAGCTCAAAATACCCCACAGATCATTTATTATAGCTTAACAAATTTGCCCCTATTTGTGTGTGAGCAAAAACACGTCATTTTTGTGTGTCCCTTTAAATGCAAATGAGCTGCTGATCCCGCCCCCTTTCCAGAAGAAGGCGGAGCTTTAACAGCTCGCGCTTCAGTTGCTCAACAACAACAAAGCTGGAGAATCTCACGCAGCCAAAATGAGGATTGTCAGTAACGGTGTTCAGCCTTACATATATAATATGCAATATAGTACATACATATACACACACACTTTTTTTCCCTTTTGATTTTGGGCTGGAATGTGACCCTGATATGTTTTTATGTGTTTCACCCACATGCATTGGATCAGTATGGCACTAGACCCGTTGCTATTTATTAATTATTAATGTGCAGGTTATATATCATTCTAGTTGTTTGGGGAATGTGCAGTCTACAGTGTTAGCTGCTAATGAAAATAAAATATTGTTAATGTGAGAAACACATGGACAATTTGGTTCCACAAGTGAGTAGAAACTTTTTTTTTCTGCCCACGCTGTTGGCGAGTGCATGAAGACTGGACGCGTGTACCATCTGTGCGCTCGAGTCTTATGTGCGGACAGCAGAGCCTGGACGCTTTATTTACTAAATCAACAGACCAACTACTGAGCCGAGCTCACAGCTGGGAAACAATCCTGTCTATCGGAATCATTTTCCCAATGGCAGGCCTTCCTGGCAGTTACAGCAAATACTTGCAGAAACGTAAGCAGACAGGGACACATCTGTTTTAGCAGCAATATCTATAAACAATATATTTATGTGTCATGCAGGTTTGTTTCTCAAACCATTTAAACAGATCTAATTAAATCAATTGAGATGTTGTACAACTGATAATGAAACAATAAAGCAATAAGCCATGAGAGGCCGTGCAGTACAGCTATTTTACCACGGTAAGAGGTGTTCTTAGGCTCTAAACAACAATAAAAACAACAATAGTCAACTAAAACCAGAAAATTTGTGCACGTAATTATTTTACAAGGTGGCGATTTCGTATGAATCTGAATGATTTGAATCGTACAAAAACGTACAATTTTCAAAGAAACTCATTATGAAGGAGGACCGTCACTGGGGTTTAAACAGATCACTCAAAAGTGAGATCGTACAAATGCCTACGAATTAGCCACAATTAAGCAACACGTAAAATAGTGATGATTTGCTGTGATTGTGTTGGTTCAGCAGTAGCCTACTTATGCAGCAATAACAATGACTGAGTTGCAGATAGTGTAGTGCATATAATGTCTGTGTGTAGTGGAGTGTTCTAGGAGGAGTTACACTTGAAAATTTTAGATTTTGAAAAAAATAAGACAAAGTAATTGTATGTTCAGATGGTGACATACTAATAATTAGTGTTTTATTTATTTATTTTGCCAAATATACATTACCATTCAAAAGTTTGGGGTACGTAATAGTTTTAAAAAAGTCTCTTATGTCCACCAATGCTGTAATACTATAGTATAAAATACAGTAAAAAGAGTAATATTGTGAAATATTATTACAATTTAAAATAACCATTTTCTATGTGAATGTATTTTTATCCAGAATTTATTCCTGTGATCAAAGCTGAATTTTCAGCATCATTACTCCAGTCTCCAGTGTCACATGATCCTTCAGAAATCATTCTAATATGATGATTTGATGCTCAAGCAACATTTCTTCATAACACTTTCATTTAGGGTCCAATTGTCACTATTAAAAGTTGTTTATTAGAATGAATTTTACAAGGATATTAGCTTTTTATTAGTACTTATAAAGCACATATTAATGCCTTATTCTGCATGACCATAAATTACATCCCTTAACCCTACCCAATACCTAAACTTAACGACTACCTTACTAACTATTAATAAGCAGTAATTAGGAGTTTATTGAGGTGAAAGTCGTAGTTAATATTTAGTTAATAGGGAGAACTGGACCCCTTTCTGATTATTATCAATGTTGAAAATAGTTGTGCTGCTTCATATTTTTGTGGAAACCATGGCTCTCATTTATAAAATGTTGCGCAGAAATCGTCCTAAATGTGATCTTACGATCATTTCTCAGATGTGCGTACGTGTGATTCATAGAATGAACGTACACACAGAAAACGAGCGCCTCTCTTTAAGATGTGAATCTATAAATCACAAATGATCTTGAACTTGCGCGCAGCTGAATAGTTTCCATTCTCCACGTTGTAAATGACACCTAATTAATGTCATTTACATATAAAAGATCAACAGTCATCATCCGAATCCATTCATTTAGAATGGAGAGCTGCAAGAATAGCTTAGATCTCCAAAAACTTGCAGTAATCTGACCAGGAAAAGTGCGTACGTCTGCTCAGACCCTGCCGTGGCGCTAAGAACTTATCCACGTCAAAGACCGTTTTTATAAATATGAGCGTTGGCGTGGATTTAAGTGTACACACACTCTAAGATCAAATCTGTGTGTACGCATTTATAAATGAGGCCCCTAGACTGTTTTCAGGATTCTTTGATGAATAAAAAGTTCTAAAGAACAGCATTTATTTGAAACAGAAATCTTGTGTAACATTATAAATGTCCTTACTTTCACTTTTACGTTTCTTTTGATTAATTGAATGCATCCTTGCTGGACAGTAGTGTATACAGGTGTGCACATGTGCGATGGCATTTTATAGTATCTTTGAACTCTTCTCATCCAATCAGAGTTTGGTGTCTGTTTTATAATCCCCTTTGGAAGGTACAGCATGTGAATATGATGAAAACAAATGACAACAAGCACCAGTCTTCCAGATCCATTTCAGAAGGGCTGAGATGATGATGATGAAGATGATAAATGATCGAGCGTACAGCCGTACACAGCATTCATGGGACGCTCTCTCTCTGGTTTTGACCAGCTCTGCCGAGCCTTTGTGTGCATCTCAGCATCATCAAAGCAGGGCGGCCCGTCCCAGAGCCGCACACACAGGCCCAGTCCGTGGGCTCCTGGCGCCAGGGCCGCCGGGACACAGAGATCTCCCAGCACCCGCTTGAAGGGTGTGAAATCAGCATGATTAATAATTACAATTATTTGCAAATGTGCCAGCTGCTCTCGCGCGGCGGATACCTTTGATTTATGATGCTGTAAACGCCTCCAGCTATTGTGCTGTCCAGTGCTGGGGGACGTTTATGCTGAACGCACCGTTACGAAATATGATTTTATCTGCTTTCAGGGCTTTACCCTGTTCACATCCTCACACACACACACACAAACTCACATACACACATCTATTCTCTCTGAACAAAAGCATCTCCTCGCTGCGGATAGGAGCAGCAATGCTATTGTGTGTGCTGTTGCTCAGAGGGAAACTTGATGTCGTTTCATGCAGGCAGTTTCATGTGGCTTCAAATGAATATGTATCAACACCCGTTGACAATGCACTGAGCTACTGTATAATTCATATCTGTACATTTTATCTAAAAGTAAGGGTTGAACAGTAAGTAAGGTTGAACATTTCAGGGATTATATATTTATATATATATATATATATATGCAATTGTTTCCTAAGACTACTTATTTCGTAAACAGTGAACGCAAAACCAGTGAAGTCAAACCAAAAATTTGTTATACTGTTGCAAAAACTATTTGTAATCTTTGTTCTAAACATGGAATGGCTCAAAATGAAATCAAATAAAATCAAATAAAAAACAAGTTTGCATCAATCTTTTTGAGCTATGAAATTAAGTTCAACCAACAAAGTGCATTGAGTTATAAAGGAACTTAAAAAATTGCAGCATAAACACTAATTTTTAAGTTGATTACTCAAAAAAAATTATTGTTTTTTGTTTTTTTTGTAAAGTTCCAAACACTTTTAACATTTTTGAGTGGTGGCCATGGGACCATTCATCTTTAATCATTAATCTATTTCCTTTACAATTAACAGCATGTCAAACATAACAGCATTAAACACTAGCAAGTTTTTTCCTTTACTAAAAACATAAAATCACCCTAATTTTTAACATTTATTCTCCTTATCCAGTCCTATGCAAAGCATGCTGGGAGCTAGAAATCAACTGCCCAATTTCAAAAGTTGTCAAGACAATTTTATTACGTTAATACAACTTTTATTTGTTTCTTTTTTTAAACAGGAAAATGTCAGTTTAAATTACACACAATATTACATTGGTGTACTGAACATTATTATGTCAGCAGAACTTGTCAAATAATGTTTGCAACTTAAAAAAGTTTAATTAAATCAATAAATTAGAACCATGCATTTATTTAAAGGGTTAGTTCACCCAAAAATGAAAATTCTGCCATTAATTACTCACCCTCATGTTGTTCCACACCTGTAAGACCTTTGTTCATCTTCAGAATACAAACTAAGATATTTTTGATGAAATCCGAGAGGTATATGACTTTTCCATAGACAGCAATATAATCAACACTTTCAGATGCCCAGAAAGCTACTATAGACGTATTTAAAACAGGTCATGTGACTACAGTGGTTCAACCTTAATATTATGAAGCGACGAGAATACTTTTTGTGCACCAAAAAAATAAAAAATAAAAATAACAACTTTATTCAACAATATCTAGTGATGGGCGATTTCAAAACACTGCTTCATGAAGCTTGGAAGCTTTACGAATCTTTTGTTTCGAATCAGTGATTCAGAGCACGTATCAAACTGCCAAAGTCACGTGATTTCAGTAAACGAGGCTTCGTTACGTCATAAGTGTTTTGAAATTTCAATGGTTCACCACTGGGGGGGCGTGACTTTGACAGTTTGACACACTCTCCAAACCACTGATTTGAAACAAAATATTCGTAAAGCTTTGAAGCTTCATGAAGCAGTGTTTTGAAATCGCCCATCACTAGATATTGTTGAATAAAGTCGTTATTTCGTTTTTTTTGGCTCACAAAATGTATTCTCGTTGCTACATAACAATAAGTTTAAACCACTGTAATCACATGAACTGTTTTAAATACGTCTTTAGTAGCTTTCTGGGCATCTGAAAGTGTTGATTATATTGCTGTCTGTGGACTAGTCATATACCTCTCGGATTTCATCAAAAAAATCTTAATTTGTGTTCTGAAGATGAACGAAGGTCTTACGGTTGTGAAACGACATGAGGGTGAGTAATTAATGACAGAATTTTCATTTTTGGGTGAACTAACCCTTTAAGTTGTGGTAACAGACCCCCTGAACTTCTTTTTAGAGTGTTGGCTAGAAAAAATTATATACAATATGTAGAGTAGATATTAATTGTTTAGAAACTGAAATAAGTTTGAATATACTCCATAAACTGCATAAAATTAAGGTGTTTAATGTATGTGCCACTAGTGGCTGCAAATTAAAAAATTGCAAAAATAAAGACCGTGTTTTCAAATAGGTTTTCACAAACCCTCTCCCATCTGCCATTGGTCAGACAAACTGAAGTCCCGCTCTAAACTCACAGGAATGTGTTGTTGCGTCAGTCAGAGGGCTGATAGTTTTCAGAGGAATCAACCATTGAATTATTATCATTGTCTCTGCATATGAAGTGGGGCTAAAAGACTAAGAAGTATTTTAACATCAAAAAATGACACACTTCAGCTTTAAACTCTGTCCGCAATGTTTGGGAAACATTTGAGATGTGTATCTTCCATGCACTTGACTACCCTAATGAAAAGCTAATGTTTGTTTGGTGCAATGGTTGGGTTTGACTGTTTGGCATTGTACCCAGAGCAAATCAGAGAGGGCTGGAAGCGGCCAAGCAGACACTGATGATGTGTCTATCAGCCGCATCACCCTCCACCAGATTAGCACACTCATTAATCACTATAAGAGCCATATCAGATCATTTGCACACAAAGTGAAGCTGACAGCAAGTGCCCGTAAACCTGTCCAAAGTCCTAATCTGATTACTGTCCGACCGGCATCTGCGCTGTAACAGGGGTTTGTCTTTTGACAGAATTAAGAAGACAGACTGTTCATGCGTAAAATACACACCTAAATCAGTATTTAGAAAGTTGTCACTCAGTTTTGATAGGTTTTGTTTTGACGACAATATTTGGTGGCATATTTGAAATAATATTATGATCAATTGATCAGACAGCCATTTGATTGTGGGCGATTCTTTAGGGAAGGTTTCTGTTCCCTAGAAAAAAACAACCAAAGTTTTAAAGGATATATTATTAATCTATATTATTGTCTCTTTAATGACTTATTCTCGATTTTTAAAAACTCTTCATTTAATTTATTAACAAGTGTATTTATTTGTCATTGGCTTTAAGGCATTATGTGTTGACCTTCTACCAGCTGCCTGTTTAAACTACTGTAAAATCTTTAACACAATGTAAGTATTTTCAACCAAAATCTTTACCACGACATAAGTAATTTTCAACCATATAAGGAACAACTTCATGCCTGAAATCAGAGATGTTAAATGAAATTAAAGTCATTCCCTACATTTCTCAACATTGTCTTTTAAATGACATCTAATTAAGGATACTTTTACACAACAAGGATGTACTAAAACAGAAAAGTTTTTCTCAGATAGATGACAACACTGTCAAAATTATCCTCATTCACATGGATTCATGAAAATGACTCAAATCGTATTATTCTGCTGCCAGGCCAGTAGTTGGCGATGTCACTTTATAAAGAAACACTACACGCCTATAGACTGAACACGTAATACACATGCGCATGACGTCACTGTTTTCACAATTTCCCATTTTTGTAGTTTACATGGAGACGATAACAGTATCGTTTTCAAAAACGTGCACTTTGAGGGGCCGTTTACTGAACACCATTTTCAACTAAAAATGGAAAAGTTTTTATGCATTTTGGTAATTCATTTACAGGACAATGGCATTTTGGGAGCCTGAAAATGCAAACTTTTAAAAACGGGATTTAAATGCATATTACATGTTCAGTCTTTAGACACGTAGTGTTTCTTTACAAAGTGACATCGCCATCTACTGGTCTGGCAGCAGAACACAGTCTTTAGTCGTTTTCGCGGATCCGTGTGAACGAGGAACGATATGACAACGTTGTCGCCTGTACACGAAAAACACAGAGGAAAAACTTTCAAAACATTTCATCATTGTTGTGTAAACGTACCCACCCTAAAACCTGTTTTCCAAAGTTTGCATTTTCAGGCCCCAAAAACGCTGTTGTCGTGTAAATGAAAGGCCAAAACACACAACAGTTTTCCATTTTTAGTTGAAAATGGTGTTGTTTAAACAGAGCCTAAATTTGAAAAATGTTAAACGCACATCAGACTCTGACAACCGGCTGTGTTTCACTTAAGACAATCGATTGCATCTTAATTGATGTTTTCTGAGAATTGTACACTCTCAGTTAGAACAAATCCGACCAAATCTCAACTTTTGAATGTGTACCTATGTCACTGAGGC
This sequence comes from Anabarilius grahami, assembly GCA_003731715.1. Classification (NCBI taxonomy): domain Eukaryota; kingdom Metazoa; phylum Chordata; class Actinopteri; order Cypriniformes; family Xenocyprididae; genus Anabarilius; species Anabarilius grahami. The sequence goes on from RJVU01061435.1 coordinate 256,530, forward strand.
ACTGATTTATGTGATAGACAACACTATAAATACAATATAGCTAGATCTAAAATCCAGAGGATCCCTCATAACACTGTTTTATATCGTCATATTGCCCAGCACTAAAAAAAGCTGTAAGGTAAAACATTGGCGTCCAAGGCTCATTGATGCACGTGGGGAGCGAAGGTTGGCCCGTGTGGTCCGATTCAACAGATGAGCTACTGTAGCTCAAACTGCTCAAGAAGTTAATGCTGGTTCTGATAGAAAGGTGTCAGACTACAGAGTGCATCGCAGTTTGTTGCGTATGGGGCTGCATAGCTGCAGACCAGTCAGGGTGCCCATGCTGACCCCTGTCCACCGCTGAAAGTGCCAACAACGTGAGCATCAGAACTGGACCACGGAGCAGAGGTGGTCTGGTCTGATGAATCACATTTTCTTTTACAACACGAATTCCGGAAAAGTTGGGACGGTTTTTAAATTTGAATAAAATGAAATATAGTAGACTTTCAAATCACATGAGCCAATATTTTATTCACAATAGAACATAGATAACATAACAAATGTTTAAACTGAGAAATTTTACAATTTTATCCACTAAACGAGCTCATTTCAAATTTGATGCTTGCTACAGGTCTCAATATAGTTGGGACGGGGGCATGTTTACCATGGTGTAGCATCTCCTCTTCTTTACAAAACAGTTTGAAGACGTCTGGGCATCAAGGTTATGAGTTTCTGGAGTTTTGGTGTTGGAAGTTTGTCCCATTCTTGCCTGATATAGGTTTCCAGCTGCTGAAGAGTTTGTGGCCATCTTTGACGTATTTTTCTCTATAGGTGAAAGATCTGGACTTCAGGCAGGCCAATTCAGCACCAGGACTCTTCTACGACGAAGCCATGCTGTTGTAATAGCTGCAGTATGTGGTTTTGCATTGTCCTGCTGAAATGCACAAGGCCTTCCCTGAAATAGGCGTCATCTGGTGGGGAGCATATGTTGCTCTAAAACCTTTATATACCTTTCATAGTGCCAAAACATGCAAGCTGCCCATACCGTATGCACTTATGCACCCCCATACCATCAGAGATGCTGGCTTTTGAACTGAACGCTGATAACACGCTGGAAGGTCTCCCTCCTCTTTAGCCCGGAGGACATGGCGTCCGTGATTTCCAACAAGAATGTCAAATTTGGACTCCTCTGACCTTTTCCACTTTGAAACAGTTCATTTTAAATGAGCCTTGGCCCACAGGACATGACGGCACTTCTGGATCATGTTCACATATAGCTTCCTTTTTGCATGATAAAGCTTTAGTTGGCATCTGTAGATGGCACGGCGGATTGTGTTTACCGACAGTGGTTTCTGGAAGTATTCCTGGGCCCATTTAGTAATGTCATTGACACAATCATGCCGATGAGTGATCTGCGCCTGAGGGCCCAAAGACCACGGGCATCCAATAAAGGTCTTCAGCCTTGTCCCTTATGCACAGAGATCTCTCCAGTTTCTCTGAATCTTTTGATGATGTTATGCACTGTAGATGATGAGATTTGCAAAGCCTTTGCAATTTGACGTTGAGGAACTTTGTTTTTAAAGTTTTCCACAAACTTTTTACTCACACTTTCACAGCTCTGCCCATCTTTACTTCTGAGAGAATCTGCCTCTCTAAGACATCCCTTTTATAGATAATCATGTAAAAGACCTGATATCAATTAACTTAATTCGTTTCTAGATGTTCTCCCAGCTGAAATTTCTAACTTTTCAGCCATTTGTTGCCTCTGTGCCAACTTTTTTGAGACCTGTAGCAGGCATCAAATTTGAAATGAGCTCATTTAGTGAATAAAAGTGTAAAATTTCTCCGTTTAAACATTTGTTATGTTATCTATGTTCTATTGTGAATAAAATATTGGCTCATGTGATTTGAAAGTGTTTTAGTTTTCATTTTATTCACATTTAAAAAACATCCCAACTTTTCTGGAATTCGGGTTGTACATCACGTGGATGGCTGTGTGTGTCTCTTACCTGGGGAACACATGGCACCAGGATGCACTATGAGAAGAAGGCAAGCCGGTGGAGGCAGTGTGATGCTTTGGGCAATGTTCTGCTGGGAAACCTTGGGTTCTGCCATCAATGTGGATGTTACTTTGACACGTACCACCTACCTAAGCATTGTTGAGACCATGTACACCCTTTCATGGAAATGGTATTCCCTGGTGGCTGTGGCCTCTTTCAGCAGGATAATGCTCCTGCCACAAAGCAAAAATGGTTCAGGAATGGTTTGAGGAGCACAACAACAAGTTTGTGGTGTTGACTTGGCCTCCAAATTCCCCAGATCTCAATCTAATCGAGCATCTGTGGGAAACAAGTCCGATCCATGGAGGCTCCACCTCACAACTTACAGGACTTAAAGGATCTACTGCAAACATCTTGGTGCAGATACCACAGCACACCTTCAGGGGTCTAGAGGAGTCCATGCCGCGACGGGTCAGGGCTGTTTTGGCAGCAAAAGGGGGACCAACACAATATTTGGAAGGTGGTCATAATGTTATGCCTGATCAGTGTGTGTGTGTTATATATATAAATATATATACAACTTTTATGTTAGATGCGATTAATCACGATTAATCGATTTGACAGTAATAATTAGTAAATATTCAAATTAACGAACTAATTAGTAAATGATTGAGATGTGTTTTTCATTAACAAATGGAACCTTATTGTCAAGTGTAACTGACAAGCTGTTTTGAAACAATGTGAATTCTGCTATACTGAGTAGCACAAAAATCTGCAAACTGCTATAGAAATAAATTTGACTACATTTGAAATTATTATGTGTCCAAATCCGATCAGTTCTGTATTCTAGGATGTTATAAATAAATTCTAATTAAATATACATTACATTATAAACAATTTTTTTCCCATTTAACACATTTGAGTTTCATTTTTCAGGATTTCTGAAAAATCTCCTATTCATGAATGAATCCCACGAGCCATTCTCATTCTCATGAGCCTCGTATGAATCAAAGACCAACAGTGCATCATGTCGGTTACTTTTTCTTGACTCTGTACAGAAGAGAAACCCAAGTGAGCAATATCTCAAAGCAGAGGTTTTTCTTCAAACAGACAGAATGAGTGCAGATGCTAGAGATCAGCAGGGCCGGGCCGTGACAGCTGATACTGACGGAATCGGCCGCTCGGACGGTGCTAAAGAGCTCGCCGGTGCCGTGACGCCGCACCCGAGGCGAAGGGAAGCTGCCACTCACCATCAGACACCTGCAGGCGGCCCTGTTCTACCTGACATTACTCTGCAGATGGGCCGGTCCCTCAGGTGGAGGCAGCCAAACACTCGCCATTAATCATTGCATAAACCTTGCCCAGAGGGAGAACCCAAGGTTAGCCATCATTTGGAGCTAAATTGAGTGAAAAATAGCTCTGGCAATGGGACGACTGTGTCACCGTCCCCTGAGGGCCCCCGCCAAGTGTGAAAACAGCTCTATCCAAGCAGCTAAGTAATCTGTCAGTTAGTTAAAGACATCATAATTCATTTAGCCTAATAAAGCCAAGAGTGATCACAGACGTGTCTGTTTGCTCTTGGATTTTGTTGCATTTATCTTCTTTATTTTCCTACATGCCCTCTGACAGAACTCGGATGCATAATCTCAAATGATATATGACTTTCCATCTAAAGGATTATGTATGTAAACAATTGGCCTGGATTCTCTTAAAAAAGATGATTAGAAAACAAAATAAAATATTAAATTAAAACGTGTATAAATGTAGGGTGTACATTTAAGGTGATCATAATTTCTATTATTTTATTTTAATATATTTTTAGCCATTATTAATCACCTTTAGTTTATTTTAAATGGTTAATTTTCAAATTCATATTTTCCATGTACTTTCCATGATAATCAACATTTTCAAGTGTCCAGAAAGCTACTAAAGACATATTTAAAACAGTTCATGTGACTACAGTGGTTCAACTTTAATGTTATGAAGCGGAGAGAATACTTTTTGTGCGCTAAAAAACAAAATAATGACTTTATTCAACAATATCTAGTGATGGGCGATTTGCTTCATGAAGCTTTGAAGCTTTACGAATCTTTTGTTTCGAGTCAGTGGTTCGGAGTGTGTATCAAACTGCCCAAATCACGTGATTTCAGTAAACGAGGCTTCGTTACATCAGAAGTGTGTCGAAAAGTTTCGAAATTTCAATGGTTCACCACTGGGGGGCAACGATCTCTGTGAACCAATTAATCAAGTCTATAGGTTTTACCTGATCTCTGATCAGTTTTATACATGTTTAGACATGTAGACATTTAATTAGACATTAGTAGGCCTATAATTAAAAAGAATATTAGTAGTTAAGTCTCTTATTGGCCTGTTTAGCTGAGCCATCCATGGAACAAACAGAACAAGCCCTGGAAATTGATAAAAGAAGGCATATTTTATACATACACTTGATATTCAATCTTATTATATGATTTATAGATTTTACTTTCAATAAAACATTTGCAATGGGTTTGTAAAAGGTGTTTATTTGCATGAATTTTTAAAGCAAAACGCAGTTCTGACCAGGATTTGAACCCAAGAACACTATCCACTCCCCCACACACTTCCTTGTTTGGGGGAGTGGATAGTTATCTGAATCACTGGATAGTTATCTGAATCACTGGATAGTTATCTGAATCGTTGTCAAGGTTATCAAGGTTATCTCAGATCAACACGTGCAAGTGACCAGTCTCACCCTGGAGACGGGTGTCTCGACTCAATTCAGCTCATTTGCTTCAACTGTTTCAGTGTTTCACAAAGCCTCGCTTAAAAATGTTGCAATGAGAATGAGAATCGCTAAAATTGTTTTAATATATTTTGAGACAAATATCTTATTAATGATTTTCAGTTTTGTTCAAGGTAATTCAAGCAATAGTTTTTAAATAATGGAAGAATATGTAAAAGTATGGTATTTGGGTTAAAAAGCGCACCTGCTGTTGGAGTGAAAGATACAATAATTAACATGATAATAAACAGATGGCTGACTTTTCCATTTTATGACATGACATGGTTAGATTCAGATGGTAAATATCATGTATTATGTTGGGTGTCCACCTTAGAGAAAATATCCATATTTATAATGAAACCATCATATTAAAAAACAAAATATGATATTAATCAAATCATATAATAAAATATAATTTCTTGTTACTACTGTAAATCTGTAATAAATTATTATGGGATCTCCTTCAATGCT
>RJVU01061435.1:266743-320396 GCA_003731715.1 Anabarilius grahami
TTTATGAAGCACATTTCCAAAGCAAAGAGTTAATGTGGCCTTTAAAAGTGCAAGATTTTAATAATGATGTCTGAGGCAAATTAAATTGATTACGTATAAAATATATTTTGGTAACACTTAACAATGAGGTTCACTTTAGTTGATTACATTAACTAACATTGAACCACACTGGTAACACTGTATAGTAAGTATTCAGCAATAAAGTGATTACAAATCATTTTCATACTATTAGTTAATTTATAGTTTATATATTGTAGTCTCTACATTGTTGATATATTAATAGCCTATATACAAATAGCGAGTTCTTCATTCATTGTCACTGTAATTAACACAATTATTATTGTTTAATTGCCTCATAAAAATAGTTAGATGATGTTTTTATGCTTTGTCAACAAGTTATTAACCATCAGTGTTGGGCAGTAATTAGTTACTAGTTACAGTAATAACGAAAACACTTTATTTTAGGGTCTTTTAACTAGTTGCTTATTAGCATGCATATTGAATATCGGCTATTTATTAGTACTTATTAAGCACATATTAATGCCTTATTCTGCATGACCTTATTCTACATCCCTTAATCCTACCCAAAACCTAAACTTAACAACTACCTTACCAACTATTAATAAGCAGTAAATTAGGAGTTTGAGGAAAAAGTCATAGTTAATAGTTTATATGTGTTTCCTTTACTAAAGTGTCACAGTAATAATATTACTTTTTGCAGTAACTAATAGTGTAACTAATTACTAATAAGATTTCAGTAATAATATTACAGTTACCATCCATAAAACAGCTCGTTAGTAACTATTGATGCCTCAACTCCTACTGATTTGAAATCCAACAATCCCTAAATTTATTTTAATAATTTTCACGACTCACACAGGCACATGAAGTCACCAGACAAGCTTGAAATATGGAAAAACGTACATTCAGAGGATGGAAATATTGCCAATACATTTGATTTTGTCAGGAGAATAGATGATCTGAACACCGTTGTGTAAGTTGTGGCATTACTTTACTCTGGCATTACATGGCTTGCCCACTCACATCCCTCTGATCCCGATATAAATTATATTACTATAAATACAAATGTTTTTGGAAAAGAAACATTTTCTCACGAATGTATGTGATTTTTAAAAATATAAAATACATCATGAAATATAACTGTATATGGGTAAATATATGGTATAGAAATTATAGCTACAATTAGCTTCAAGCTACACATGACAATTGATTTGACAGATTAATACAACACTTTTACTTAAAAGTCACTATCAGTCACCATTGAGTGTTTATAATAACTTCTAACTGCGATACAATGTGGACTTTGGTCAAATGATGAGGCAGAAATATGTTAGTGACATTTTAGAAGAATTTTATGGGGAAGATACATATTACAACTTCTGTGGGGTGTGAAGGAAAAGTAATATAATTAGTAGTGTAACTAATTACTGTTGCCAGAAAGTAATAATAAGTAAAGTAATAATATTACTTTTGAAAGGAGTAGCTAGTAACAAGTAATAAATTAAATTTTTTGAGTGATGAGCCCAACACTGTTAACCATATAAGTAATGTACAGTATTTTAAACCAGTAGTAAAGGAGTTGTTAATGGTTATTAGGAGTAAATAGTTCTCACTAAGTCATGGAACATCAGAAAATGTTTTAAACCATGCTTAAAAAATGTTTTAAAAAGTGCTTTAAACCAGTCTTTATATATACAGTATCTCACAGAAGTGAGTATACCCCTCACATTTTTGTAAATATTTTATTATATCTTTTCATGTGAAAACACTGAAGAACTGACACTTTGCTACAATGTAAAGTAGTGAGTGTACAGCTTGTATAACAGTGTACATTTGCTGTTCCCTCAAAATAACTCTACACACAGCCATTAATGTCTAAACCGCTGGCCACAAAAGTGAGTACACCCCTAAGTGAAAATGTCCAAATTGGGTCCAATTAACCATTTTCTCTCTCCAGTGTCATGTGACTCGTTAGTGTTACAAGGTCTCAGGTGTGAATGGGGAGCAGGTGTGTTAAATTTGGTGTTATCGCTCTCACTCTCTCATACTGGTCACTGGAAGTTCAACATGGCACCTCATGGCAAAGAACCCTCTGAGGATCTGAAAAAAGAATTGTTGCTCTACATAAAGATGGCGTAGGCTATAAGAAGATTGCCAAGACCCTGAAACTGAGCTGCAGCACAGTGGCTAAAACCATACAGCGGTTTAACAGGACAGGTTCCACTCAGAACAGGCCTCGCCATGGTCGACCAAAAAAGTTGAGTGCACGTGCTCAGCGTCATATCCAGAGGTTGTGTTTGGGAAATAGACGTATGAGTGCTGCCAGCATTGCTGCAGAGGTTGAAGGGGTGGGGGGTCAGCCTGTCAGTGCTCAGACCATACGCCGCACACTGCATCAAATTGGTCTGCATGGCTGTCGTCCCAGAAGGAAGCCTCTTCTAAAGATGATGCACAAGAAAGCCCGCAAACACTTTGCTGAAGACAAGCAGACTAAGGACATGGATTACTGGAACCATGTCCTGTGGTCTGATGAGACCAAGATACATTTATTTGGTTCAGATGGTGTCAAGAGTGTGTGGTAGCAACCAGGTGAGGAGTACAAAGACTAGTGTGTCTTGCCTACAGTCAAGCATGGTGGTGGGAGTGTCATGGTCTGGGGCTGCATGAGGGCTGCCGGCACTGGGGAGTTACAGTTCATTGAGAGAACCATGAATGCCAACATGTACTGTGACATACTGAAGCAGAGCATGATCCCCTCCCCTCAGAGACTGGGCCGCAGGGCAGTATTCCAACATGATAACGACCCCAAACACACCTCCAAGATGACCGCTGCCTTGCTAAAGAAGCTGAGGGTAAAGGTGATGGACTGGCCAAGCATGTCTCCAGACCTAAATCCTATTGAGCATCTGTGGGTCATCCTCAAACGGAAGGTGGAGGTGCGCAAGGTCTCTAACATCCACCAGCTCCATGATGTCGTCATGGAGGAGTGGAAGAGGACTCCAGTGGCAACCTGTGAAGCTCTGGTGAACTCCATGCCCAAGAGGGTTAACGCAGTGCTGGAAAATTTTGGTGGCCACACAAAATATTGACACTTTGGGCCCAATTTGGACATTTTCACTTAGGAGTGTACTCACTTTTGTGGCCAGCGGTTTAGACATCAAGGGGCAGTCGTGGCCTAATGGATCGAGAGTAGGACTTGTAACCCAAAGGTCATGGGTTCGAGTCTCAGGTCCGGCAGGGATTGTCGGTGAGGCGAGTGAATGTCCAGCGATCTCCCCACCTTCAATACCACGACTGAGGTGAGACCCTTGAGCAAGGCACCGTACCCCCAACTGCTCCCCGGGCGCCGCAGCAATGGCTGCCCACTGCTCCGGGTGTGTGTTCACGGTGTGTGTGTACTGCTGTGTGTGTGCACTTGGATGGGTTAAATGCAGAGCACAAATTCCGAGTATGGGTCACCATACTTGGCCACATGTCACTTCACTAATGGCTGTTTATTGAGTTATTTTGAGGGGACAGCAAATTTACACTGTTATACAAGCTGTACACTCACTACTTTACATTGTAGCAAAGTGTAATTTCTTCAGCGTTGTCACATGAAAAGATATAATAAAATATTTACAAAAATGTGAGGTGTGTACTCACTTCTGTGAGATACTGTATATATATATATATATATATGAAGAGTTTGGTTCCAAAACGCGATAAACGCCATTTTAAAAAAATCAGTGTCCCTTGTTGGCAATTGCTATTTACACTAGCTCACATATCACATCAGGAAAGCATTTATTTTCAATAAAAATGAAAATTTTTTCTAAAAGTGGAAATAAACTGTGAACGAATGTTTAATAATATTAAAAGTGTTTATTGGGTAGGGGAAGGTGTAGGGAGGGTATTTATTTATTTATTATTATTTAGAGGATTATAACATCCTGTTAATGTACAAAAATACTGAGGTGCAAATAGTATCTGCCAATATAAAGTATAGATAGCATCTAATTATTATTAACTCTTATTGCAAAGAACTGATACTTTTACATGTTGTAAATAGAATCTATCACTATTTTCACCCAGTGTAAATAGCATATCACTAAGAAAATGCTGCTATTGTAACTTAGTGTAAATAGAATATATTGTTATTTTCACTTAGTGTAAATAGCATCTATCGCTAAGAAAATATGTTATATTCACTTGGTGTAAACAGCATCTATTACTAATTAGTAACACTTTATTTCAACATTCTTTCGACATTCTACTAACAATAAGTAACTTTGCAACTGCATGTTAACTAGCAGTCATTAGAGTATCATTAGTGATTAATATCTGCTATCACTTTATTTTGATGTTCCTAACAGACATTCTACTGACTATAAGTAACTTTACAAGTACATGTCAACTAATTCCACAAACAAACAGTCCACTATTACTCCAATATAAAGTCGGCATGGAAGGGAAGTTGCAATAGTCTTTCTTCCCTGTTGTGCCATATATCTGAGTGAAACAGCTTCTGGAATGAGAACAAATATGGGTGGGGCTTGATTTTGTCTGTGGGGAATTGATTGGATGGTTGTGGTTTGCTATTGGTCGATCTCATGTGAGTGACAGGTTTCCCCGCCTTCGACATCAGAGAAGAGATGTCGCTGCAGAGGGAAGGGAAGTTATTCTGATTCAGGATTACGAGGAACATGAATTGAACAAAGTAATGGTATGCACGGATAAATTGTTCATAATAAATACGGCAATATTCCATCAAAAAATTGTCAGTTTTGATTTCATTGTGACTTTAAGTGTGTTGATGTTAATTTCTTCTTATACTAATAGTAACCTTAATAAATGAACAACCTAGGCTAATTAATGCTGTAACAATTATTGTGTTATCAGTGCATGACATCCAATGCATAAACCAATTAAGCTTATTGCGGAACATTACAGATTTTTTGAATGTAACTGCATATCATCTGTATATGCGTGTGCTGGAAACTGTGTGAAATCAGGCCCTGCAGTGGTCAACAGGCAGTTTCCCTCTGAAGCACTGCTGTCTATTGTCAAACAGCCAATGAGAGCACCAACCCCATTGATCACTGTGACAAAGTGTCTAATGGCTGTTCCCACACAGACAAGATACACACCAAGCAGGTATATTGCCATGGCTACAGAACAGCGCTCGAGAGCGGCCCGTCGGGGGGAATAGTTGCGTGGGGAGACGCCAAAGGCCGCCACTCACCTTTGACATGGCCTCGTGAATGCCAGTTTGTTTTCCGATTGCTACGGTTCATCTTCACGTGGAGGCGGACAAACAGTGGTAAACAGGCAGCTAGCGGTTCAAAGCCAGAACAGAAAGGCAGGGTCCCCATTTCAGCTGTGTTCACATGAGAATCAATCTGTTTTGAGTCTTTGAAGAGCAGAGAGCATAAAGGAATAACAGGGGTCTGCTCTGAAAGGAAAACAAGAAATGAGCTTGAAAGAAACTCTTGCCCTGGCTAGTGTATCTCTTCATTTGGATGCTAACCAATGAACGGTCTGCAAAAAAAGTTTAACAATAACTTTATAGTAAGTTTTTTTAACTACTATGTGCTTTCATCATAAAATAATTATGTACAACATACTTACTGTGTTGATGTATTGCAAAACACTTGTGTTGATATTGAGCTGGATACGGGTAAGGTTAGGACAGGTTTATGGGTGGGTTAAGGTGTAAGAGAAGTGTCAACACTTTAATTAAAGATGTAATTACAGAAAGTTCTGTTTCAGAGATGCACCGATGTATCGGGCAATGAAAGCTATTATTTTTCACTATAAGCCATTGGTCGATTGTTTAAAAACAGCTGATGATCAGGGCCGATTATATCCCGTCAATCAAAAAGATACGGGAATATGTGTCAGACTGCAACTCATACTGTGTGTGAAGAAAATGTCTTGTGTTGAATTTAGGGCAAGTTAACGTGGCAATAACGCATTAACAGTTAAAGAATATAGCGATGCTAAAGCAGGCTCTATTTGAATCACCCGTAGTTCAAGCCAGGGTTGACAGGCCTGTGTTTTTTCCCTACACCAAACATTATTTTGTAGCGATTCTCATCCAATAATCGCAAAGACCTTTGCTACTTCTGATCGGAAACAAAATCTCAGCATTCAAATTCTGTCCATTTTATCACGAAATTCAAACAATAAATGGTGTTTTGATGCTCCTAAATGTAACGTGGCAGATCACTGTAGCACCTCAGTTCAAGCGGCAGCGTGAGTCTTTTCTTCCTCTTTAATAGAAGTTATAGCATTAAAAATCATGCATGAACATCAGAAGGTATGTTGAAAGATACAGTACAACTAACCGAAATGTATCATGTCTCATGTAATCGCAGAAAGACATCAATAAAACAGTTTGTGAACAATATCTCTATTGAAGTAAATGCAACATCTAGTAAGTTATCCAATGTTTTATAGCTACACTAGTTAGCTGGTAACCGAAGAAAGCACCCAACAGGTGTATTCACAATGCTATAAAAAACACTTGAGAGGAACTTATTTACTGTTAATTATATATGTATGTTTGAATAAATTTGCCATGAAGACGAGCGTTTATGAAAGCTACCTTATTTAAATGTAATTATTATATCTAATAAATAGCAGTTAGCTCTGTTGTTAATCGTAACCTCCAATATTATAGAGTACTACAGTTCCCTGTATAGTTTGCAACATTATTTGGGAGAGATTTTTTTTTTCCCCTTAAGAAAAATCAAACTATAGCTATCGGTCTCGGCAGATATCATTCTGAATAGTCGGCTATCTTTATCGGTGGAGAAATTTAGTATCGGTGCATCTCTATTCTGTTTATATGTACCCTAATTTTGCGATTAATTTATGTGTTTTACATGTATTCCCAACAAATTTCAGCGCATGTACAGTGCCCACGTTCAGAAACAATGATGAAACTTGATGACATATCTAAAAAAAATATTTCAAAAAAGCTTTTTTGGCAAATATGATAAGCATACGCATGTTTTTAAGACATATGTGCAAGCTATTTTTTATTATAAATGAGAATTGGATTGAAATTGGCTAAAATCTTCCTATCAAACAGATTATTTAAGATCTACACCACCCAGATTGATATATTATTCGGATTGAGCTCAAACTGGGGTGCGTTTCCCAAAGCGAACTATGGTCACAAGTTCCATCGTTACCAATAGAGTTCAATGGGACTTACGACCATAGTTGGCTAACAATGCTTTCGGGAAACGCACCCCTGATTGGTTGAGGTGTTTACAGGCTTTTCAGTCTGATTTAGCCATCAATTCGATTATAAACAGATTATCAGGTTGCTTGTAAATGTACCGTAAAGCACCGCTTTGCATGGTCTGCATGGGAGAATCAATAAATAGTTGTATTTATTAATAGGAGCAATTTTGTGTTTCTCGTATCACTCCCCAGTCTTTTTCTTCTCACAAAATAAAATTATTTTAATCAACATTTCATCTACATTTAATTATTTGTGTCTAATATCCTTCATGACAAGATCCATATCCCTTATAATTATTTTGCTGTAATGATCAACTGTTATGATCTTTTATATTTTCATGGAAATTCAGTTCTGGTTACAGTGTGTTTTTTAAACCTGCAGACCGTGAGGTTTCAAGGCTTTCCTCGGGCATCAAACAGTTGTCAGGCGCTTTAGTCTGATTGAAAGGAATGTTGTTTTATTTGTGTTCCACTCTGAAGGAAAACGCCGATTTCTGTCACGAGAGAGCACCGAGACAATGAGAGGTGGAGAGAAACACTTTTCAGCCTTTTTTTTATTTCAACGCCAACACGCTCAGACAACAGCGGCCTTTCAGCTAATTAAGCTGTTTTAAAAAGGGCTGGTCGACCAGTGACATCTTGGTGGGGTATCAGGGAGTCAATGGGGCGGTACAGAAGGGGAGACATTTATGGGGTGGCTTTTCCCATTGTTTCCAACCTGGCAGGATCTTTTCTACTTGGCCGCCTCTGCCTCAGTGACCTGTACAATGACAAGAATGCAAAGGGTAAACTCTGTGTTCGCCACAAAGGGGACAATTGCAGAATAAAAATTTCACGCTGCTGGGCAATGCCTCTTCTCTGCCAAGATTCCACAGATATTTCAGTCTAACACAACTTCATGGTGATGGAACATGGATCTCTGGTTTGGCCACAGGACTTGCATGTTGTTTTGTCTTAGTAGTACATCGATGGAAGGTTATTGTTATGGAGAAATGTATAGCATGAGTCTATATGCATTATAAAATTGTCACACTTTAGTTTGGGGAACACATATTCACTATTTACTATGACTTTTGCCTCAAACTCCTAGTTACTGCTTATTAATAGTAAGGTAGCTGTTAAATTTAGGTATAGGATTAAGGGATGTAGAATATGGACATGTAGAATAAGGCATTAATATGTGCTTTATAAGTACTAATAAACATATCCTAGTAATATGCATGCTAATAAACAACTAGTTAATAGTGAGAATTGGACCCTAAACTAAAGTGTTACCTAAAATTCTTCAAGGTAGTTGATTGGGCAATACAGAGCTCCAGAAACATTAAAATCCACATAGATGTAATATAGAAACTGCGATGACATGAAACAACTGTTCATCAGCTCCTGTATGTCAACTACTGTATGTTGTAGCAGGAATGGTGGCACTTAATGAATTCCCTTATTAAACTAATACATATTTTTAATTAAATAACTAAAAGCACTGAGACGCAGCAGAAGGGATCACTGCGCTTCACACTCTTAGAAAAAAGTTCAGTGGTTCTTTATAGAACTCTAGGGTTCTTAACTCAATTTTAAAGAACCTTTTACACTAAAAAGGTTCTATTTAAGGAAAAATGGTTTCAATTACTGCATAATTCTTTCATAATTAAAGGGTTATTTTCAATTTTTCTAGTGATGAAGTACGTTTATGAGCTGCTTAATCCATAAATCGACTTAAAATTAATTAATTAAAACTAAATGATGGAACCCTTAAAATGTTCTAGATATGAAGTGCCCAACGGAACAGTTTAAAGTTCTATATAGAACATTTTCTTCTATCATGACTAAAATCCCTTTCACCAGTGACTTTATTCACAATATAGAATGGGCTTTCATAACTTGCTGCTTACATATACTAATTTGAAGCAAATGTGAGATTGACTCATTTATTATAAAATGGAGAGTTCGGATTCAGAATTTGACTGGATTAGCCACATTTGAGGCTGAAATACACACATTTGTGACCAGCTGAATTCTTCGGTGTGTTCTCTTGGTTGTTTTGGTTTGGGCCAAAAAAAAGAAAATAATTCATTTAGTTCTGGTTTGCATAGCATTCACACTGTCATTTTTAACACGAAACCTAGAGATTAAAAAAAAACAAAAAAAAGACTTATGACAAACAAAAACAATGCTATTTGCTGGGCTAGTTGTACTGTATGCGTGCGTACATATGAGTTTGTAACCAGCTGAGAACTCATGAAGAGCTTATAAAATGTGTAAAGGAGTCAAAACAGCAGCAGGAATTCCTTCATTACACACAAACGAAAATCTGCTACGCTTTTCCAATGCCTGTACCGAACTGTAATGGGCAACATAGATCCTATGATGAGAAAAACGTCCTTTTTAGGGTCACATCTTGTGACATGCTGTTTTTGGTTCATTTAGATATCTATGATTATATTTCAGTCAAACCGCACTGAGACCCATCTTTTCAGGAGTCTCTGTTCGCTTGTTTGCTGCTCACATTTCGGGTGGCAGCGTTCGCACAAACAGAGCAATTGCACCAGAGTTCGTTTTAATCTAACCAAACTTGCCAAATGTGAACACACCCTATATTAATGCACCAAGTTTACAATATCACATACCAATGCGGTTTGTTCTTCTTACTATTAAACTTCCGTTTACCATATTGGATTAGCTCTATATATGTTGATCAATGTTTAATAAAAGCCTAAATTATATCTCTTCATCATATAAAGCGATAGTGTCTCTTCAGAAGACTTGAATTAAATTGCTCAATTCGTTCATTACTTTTACCATGTCTTTATCGACTTTTTGAAACAAGGTTTTGGGTGAATGGACTTTCAAAAGAGGGACAGAAATCTCACAGGTTGAAGTTGAATGGCTTCATGTGTTTAGACAGACATAACGGTGAGTAATAGATGGCAGTTTTTGAGTGAACTATCCCTTAAATTGTCATTTTTATCACTACTAAATTGATTTATTGAACATCGGTGTCTTATAGGGGTGTAATGGTACATGTATTCATCCCGAACCGTCACAGGTCGGTTCATGAAGTTAGACGACGAATACAGTCAGTCACGGGAGATCCACACTCCAATCCAGAAGGGGGCGCGTAATGTAATACAACACTGTTTGCTAACCACCACAACAGGAAAAAGAGCAGAAGAAGAACAGTGCATACGCAAATGAAATGAGCACTTGAAAACAAAGTTCACTAGGTAGTGCGCATGCGTCAAATGTGTCTTTTTTCACTCAAAGACAAAGGAGAATTGAAACGGAGCGTTGGTCTTTAGCTTTGAATGTTTAAATATAGTTTAAGTGGAGCAAATTTTAACACTACTAATGCTTTTTTAAGTTTTATTTTTCATTATTCTATTTATTTTGTACTTTTATAATGCAAGATGCTTAATATGACCTATGCAAGAGTGCATTGTTTGCTGCTTAGTGCTCAATACACTATAGGAGGCTGTACGGTACTAACTAGGGGACTAAATGCCGCTAGGTGGAACAAACTGTGATTTACACTACTGTCTGTTCAAAATAAATGAAACCTAGCATAGTGAATTTGTTCCTTTTTCCAGTAACACTTTAGTTTAGGGTCTAATTGCCACTATTAACTAGTTGTTATTAGCATGGATATTACTAGGATATTGGCTGTTTATTAACAAAGCAGATATTAATGCTTTATTCTGCATGACATTCTACATCCCTTAATCCTACCTAATACCTAAACTTAACTACCTTACTAACTATTAATAAGCACTAATTGAGTCATAGTTAATAGTTAGTTAATAGTGAGAATTGGACCCTAAACTGAAGTGTGTCCATTTTTCCTATTGTACCGAAATCGCACCGAACCGTGACCCCAAAACCGAGTACGTATGAACCATGACTTCTGTGTACCATAACACCTCTAGTGTCTTATATATCACATTATAAATATAATATTATTACAATATTTTAATATTATACATATCGATTTATCCTCCTGGAGTTTGTCAGAAAAACCTGTAATTACTTACCCTCATGCAAATGACTTACATTTAAATTAATGTCATTATTCATTGAGAATCTACAGCTCTCAAATCTCATTCTCCATACTTAATATTTAAACTGACGCATTGAAGAACCAATGAGGTTTTGCTTCCAATGATGTCAAACTTGACAAAAACGGACCAGCTATGGCAGTGAGGAATTATCAATGAATAACAAGTGAAATTTTGGTCAGTGGAGATTTGTTATGGCTTCAGAAGGCTTTAGTCAGATATTATCACATATATGTTTAAAACCACATGAGGATGAGTAAACAATGACAGCGTTTTCATTTTTGCCTGAACTATTCCTTAATAGTGAGAGCTGCTAAGCAAAACTTTTTTGACAAAAGAAACTCTTATTACACTCAGATTGAAGATCAGTCTGGAGGGGGGGACAAACGGCGTTCACAGCGTCTAATCGTAAATCTACACATTAGACAGTCCACCCTGCTGTGTTGGCAACACTTCATTTAGCTGATCATGTTTTATTTACCGCCGCTTTCGCTCTCCTTCAACAGAAATGCAAACCCTCCTCTAAGTCATATTAGCTCGTTGATGTTTGGCATCTGTGATCTGTGCGCACGCGAACTTTAAATCATTATTCTAAGAGCTGAAGGAAAACTGTCAACACCACCTGCCACGTCCGCGAGGTCCTGCCAGCTTGTATCTCTTTTGAGCGAGCCATGTGTTGTTATAATGTAACGCGATTACAGAAAGCGTTTCACACCGTTTTCAGCAGAGCCAAAACATGAACAACAAAGCATGCCAATTATGGAGTCATTTGAGTGTTTGTTGAGCTTCGGCTGGGCTCCATTTTCTCTGGCTGAGCATATTGAAGGGGTCAAATGGAACATCTGAATCGCTGCTTTATTACACATCCTGTAATCCCTCTTACATTCGGATACCCAAGAAGAAGGCGGGAAAAAAGCGTTCCTTGTTACAATTTGGCTCCGAGTGTCTGTGCACATTGCACTTGCGTCTGTAGCAGCATGTGTTTCTGGGATTGTTCTGGAAGGGAAAATGCCGAAACAGCAGGGAGCAGGAGATAAACAGGCTATTCGTGACTCGTTAAAAAAGGCGACGGTGGCCAACATTGTGGAGAGCGTAAGGACCCTCGTTCCAACTGGGCTATAAACTTTTTCGGCACCAGCTGGACCGAGCATCTGTCGGCTTGCGCGTGGAGAGATGATCTGGTGCGGATGACAACGGAGCTGTGCGTTTAAAAAACCCGACACCTTACATAACTGTGCTGATTAAAAACTCAGGCAGTCCAATAGCACAGTGGCTCCTGCCTACTATCAAGGGGCCTCCGGCTGCACAGGGAGCAAGTCTGCAGACAGCGTTCACTGTTACACGACCAATGCCAGGCTGGGCTGAAAATTCAGCTCTAAAATAGTCGAAACTTGTCTTGAAGTATTGCGTAGGGTCGGTTTGCTAGTATTGATCAGGAAGTGACCAAGATATGACACTCCTCAAGTGATAATTAGGGTAGCAGAGCTGTGCAGAATTCATACACAATTTCATAATTATTATACATAATTGTACATATTAACCAGAAAAGCTGTAGGCTGAAGCATTAGCTTATTTTACATACCCTTTTTCATAATAAGCGTAAGCTTCCACTACAATCCATGCAAAAACAAAACATTTAATTAACCCCTTAGCATTCCTGTAAAATTAGCCTAAAAAAGGCATACCCAAGTATATGAACCATTTGGAGTATATGCATGCTTTTTGTCTTTTTTGAAAGGTGTGTGTACCACGGCGGTACAGTGGAACGCTAACAGGTTCAGACAAAATTACACAACTGAAATTATTTTAAAATAATTTGTTTCATATATTTCATATACAGATTATTCATTACTTTATCACCTACACATTCTAAATTACACCTCTTTTGGCAGATAAACATCTTTATATTTGTCCTTGAAAAGCAAAAAAGAAGATATCATTACATAAACTTAATAATATTAAAGTTTGTTTTTACGTTTATGCTCATTGGAAGCAGGACTTGCCGACATCTTGGAAGTGACGTCAAATGACGAGTCTCACTGAGGTCGGGGTTGATCGATGTACCCCGAGTTCACAGGTTGAATGTCTGAGTGGTGTTCCAGATGTTATTTCCAAGAACGAGGTGGGGAAAACAGATTCTGAGCTGTCTGGAACGCAGCATTAGGGCTATAAGTACACAGAGTAACACAGGAGCCAAACAAGGAGCAGGTGGATCAAATTAATTAAACAATGAGTTGCCATGACAACAAATGAGAACATACTAGAAACCATGGAAACAAAAAGGAAACACAGGAAACAAAGATCTACAAAGATAAGATAAGACTCGCAACTACAGCACACATTTGATGCACAAATGCGGATATGTTCTACATGTCTAAAGTATATAGAAGAATAAACCAGTCTTATAAACTCCTTGATTTCGCTTAACAACTTAAAATATAATCTGCATGCCCAATAAACCATAGTAAGATTTATTTACATCTCTCGACAGAAAGGTTTTAATAAAATGTTATTTAATTACGGTAGTCATAATAAGCACATTTCCAATACATGCCTCAGGCTTCCTCTGCAAACTTCGACAGCTTGGTGAACCGGCTCATTTGGTTCTTTTTGATTCGGATTTGCTACTTCATACAGATATATATAGATGCCTCAGAAGCCATTTCAATGGGCTGCAATACATAAGCTGTCCGCCATATTGGAGCATTCCGTGAACATTTAAGATCAAGTTGACAGCGTCTGCAATCGTAGTTAGATGCGTGTATGAATATCTATATATGAAATAGACTTGAGCAGATGAGAACATTGTTTTGTTAAACAATACAATAAGATGAAGGCATCAGCTGACTCAACATTAATAAACGTAAAAACATTAAAAGTAAAAACATAATATTGCGTTAAAACATATAAAAACACAAACCAACACATTCTCACCTGTGAAAGGTTATCCCATTTCTTCAGGATTTAAAATTTTGGACCAGAAGCTGCGCAATGTTGTGCCATCATTGATTCTTGCTGTGAGTGACGACACCCTGACTGTTCCAAGATGGCGGGCATGCCGACGTGTCTGGTGCGGTGGAATGAGGCATCTACATATACATATCTATGCTACTTCGGCTTGCGTCATCAACCGAGAACTTAGGTTCGATTCAATGAACCAGCTCGACCGGTTACTTCCTGAGAATGGGCTCAAAAGAATGATTCGTTCAAAAATCAAACATGACTATTTCACTCTGATATCATGTTGATTTTAAAAAAGTGATGCAGAATAAAAAGAGCATTTATAGGTGCACACTAAGATGCCTTCACCAGGCCAACATATATATTTTTTCAATGATATCTCACAGTCCTGTTTGTGTGGTTTGGAATAAAAATATTCGCTTGGTTATCTCTAAAGCTCACTTTAACAATTGACAGTTAGATGTGACGTTATGGTGCTTTGGAATCCAATCTGAAAATAGTTTCTTTAATACACACTCTCTGTGAATCACTGACTGAACAGTGAGGCCAAATACACAGTGCAATAGCTAATGACATTCGCCTTACGCATGTACATAGATCAACAATTAAACAACAACTCAGACGGTGCATTCTGTTGTGAGCAGCCCTCCAAATATGTCTGTCCATGTTTAATCCATGAAAGAGAGCGCAGGGCAAGTTTAGCCTTTTAGAAAGAAGTTATACTCCAAAAGATTTGATTTTTGAAGAACTTTTTGCTTATTGTCTTACATGGCATGCGACTCCATCACCATTTCACCCTCCCTCCGCGTAAAGAAACTTCTCTGTATTTCAGCACAAGTTCTTTAGTCGCTCTCTTGAAAGTTTGCTAAGATGTTTACAGCCTCATTAGTCTGTAAGTGTGAATGAAGGCATGAAAAATAGATAAGCTGGATCTGTGCTGCGTGCCAGAGGAGCGGCGCGTGGCACTTAAGTCTTTGCAGTGGGACAGACGGCCGGCCCTTTCATTCTGCAGCATCAGGGTATCATTTGGAATTAAAGAAACTTTACGACTCCCTGAACTGATTTTCTGGAATATGAAAACATCAGCATATGGCTGAAGACAGCAGCAGGCTAAAAAGTCAATTTCCCTCATGGAACATAGCAAGAGAGGTGACATTCATATTTATATTGTCCTTTTGGCTCAGTGTTGCCTAGGACAGTGTTTTTTATGATATCTACTTTTAGTGAGCACACATTTCTGTGTTTATACATATCGCTCACCCATGTCATTGCTGTTATTTTTTCCTTGTTCCTGTGGAACACAAAAGGAAAAAATTGTAAGCATTTTCAAGCTATAAAAAGGTCAACAAAACACTGTCCCTCACACAAAACTATCACATGGATTCAAAAGACATGGAATAAAGTTCATGAGCAATGCAGACTACTTTTTAAAGTCGGAGCTGTGTAAAAATCAACCTAGGCTCATTGGAAAAACATGCTTCTACCTATGTGTCATGTAAAGAAAAGGGTTTAAAGGGTTAGTTCACCCAAAAATGAAAATTCTGTCATTATTTACTCACCCTCATGTCGTTCCACACCCGTAAGACCTTCGTTCATCTTCAGAACACAAATTAAGATATTTTTGATAAAATCCGATGGCTCAGTGAGGCCTGCACAGCCTGCAAGATATAACATTTTCTGATGTCCAGAAAGGTACTAAAGATGTATTTAAAACGTGACTTTGGCAGTTTGATACACGCTCTGAGCCACTGATTCGAAACAAAAGATTCGTAAAGCTTTGAAGCTTCATGAAGCCGTGTTTTGAAATCACCCATCACTACATTTTGTTGAATAAAGTCGTTATTTTGGGGTTTTTTTGGCACACAAAAAGTATTCTCGTCACTTCATAACATTAAGGTTGAACCACAGTNTGAGCAACGCAGACTACTTTTTAAAGTCGGAGCTGTGTAAAAATCAACTTAGGCTCATTGGAAAAACATGCTTCTACCTATGTGTCTTGTAAAGGGTTAGTTCACCCAAAAATTACAATTCTGTCATTATTTACTCACCCTCATGTCGTTCCACACCCGTAAGACCTTCGTTCATCCTCATAACACAAATTACGATATTTTTGATAAAATCCGATGGCTCAGTGAGGCCTGCACAGCCAGCAAGATAATTAACATTTTCTGATGTCCAGAAAGGTACTAAAGATGTATTTAAAACGTGACTTTGGCAGTTTGATACACGCTCTGAGCCACTGATTCGAAACAAAAGATTCGTAAAGCTTTGAAGCTTCATGAAGCCGTGTTTTGAAATCACCCATCACTACATTTTGTTGAATAAAGTCGTTATTTTGGGGTTTTTTTGGCACACAAAAAGTATTCTCGTCACTTCATAACATTAAGGTTGAACCACAGTACTCACATGAACTGTTTTAAATATGTTTTTAGTACCTTTATGGATCTTGAGAGAGAAAATGTCATTGCTCCCTATGCAGGCCTCACTGAGCCATCGGATTTCAACAAAAATATCTTAATTTGTGTTCTGAAGATGAACTAAGGTCTTACAGGTTTGGAACGACATGAGGGTGAGTCATTAATGACATCATTTTCATTTTTTGGGTGAACTAACCCTTTAATTCGAGTCTATAGTCTCAAATATAGGTTGAGATATGCTATGCTGTTTATTTTTACCCAGCTAGTTGGGTTTTATACATGAACCCATTTGCTGGGTTGTTTTTTGACAGTGCTGGGTCAGTCATTTTGATATTGAATGTTTTTCATTTTAAATAATAAAAATGCACTCTAAAGTCTTTCTATACATATAGGACAGGAACAGTTACAATATTTTTATTCAATGGCAAGCCAGGCTTTTACAATTATAAAACACTCAAAAACATCTTGTAAATATTTTAGGACGTGACAAGAGAAAGAGCAGCCAATGGGAATCTGTGGGAAGAAAACTGGTATCAGTAGGCTGTTCCAGTTCATTAAATGACAATCTTATATATTCATTTTTGAAGTTACATAAAAAAACAGCTTTACCTTGTTCCATCTCGCCTGTCAGACATTTAAGTTTCTACCAGTCAAACGCATAGCA
The DNA here is from genome assembly GCA_003731715.1 of Anabarilius grahami. NCBI lineage: Eukaryota > Metazoa > Chordata > Actinopteri > Cypriniformes > Xenocyprididae > Anabarilius > Anabarilius grahami. The sequence goes on from RJVU01061435.1 coordinate 284,095, forward strand.
CGACCACAGCTGCAACACTAGCACACTAGCGCTTCTATTGTAGTCAGTGGATCTCACGGTAACTTTGTTCATGACAGCGATGCGTCGTGTTTAAGCCCTGGTCGCACATTCGTTTGGCGGCCGTTAAACTCCCATGATGGCGCCGATGCATCATTCGCTGTGTAGATCCGGTGTGTGCTGCATTTGTAGAAGGCTATAGCATTCCAAGCTGACTGCAGTGTACATGTAAACAAAAAAGGTAAAATGTGAGACTACAGACATGTTCCTCTTTGTACAGTAATAATTTGATAGGAATACAATGTACTACAAACCTTAATTTCATTCAGGAAGTTTCCCCTCAGGATGTTTTCTCTCAGGACAGAACACAAAATGACCAGTTTTAACCGGTTTGGCACAGACTACCCAACATTGGGTTACACTGATCCAGCACTGGGTAGGTATGTGAGGAGGTTCATCATTTGTATTGACAGTAAAAAATGACCCAACAGCTGAGTTACAGAAAACTACTCAGCACTGGGTTAAATATTAAAAATAACCCAATAAAATGACCCAGCATGCTGAACCCAGATTTGGGTTAAAAAAAATAACCCAGCATTTTTCACTCTAAAAAACCTTGGCTTATTTTTTTTTACCCAAGTCCTGGGTTCAGCCTTTTGGGTCATTTTTTGAGATTATTTTTCAATTCTTTGGGTAGTTTTTGTGTTACCTGCTCCTGGGTCAGACGTAACAACCCAGTGTTTGGGTAGTTTTTGTGTTAACCAGCTCCTGGGTCAGAAGTAACAACCCAGTGTTTGGGTAGTTTTTGTGTTACCCAGATCCTGGGTCAGATGTAACAACCCCAGTGTTTGGGCAGTTTTTGTGTTACCCTGCTCCTGGGTCAGACGTAACAACCCCAGTGTTTGGGTAGTTTATGTGTTACCCAGATCCTGGGTCAGACGTAACAACCCCAGTGTTTGGGTAGTTTTTGTGTTAACCAGCTCCTGGGTCAGAAGTAACAACCCAGTGTTTGGGTAGTTTTTGTGTTACCCAGATCCTGGGTCAGACGTAACAACCCCAGTGTTTGGGCAGTTTTTGTGTTACCCTGCTCCTGGGTCAGACGTAACAACCCCAGTGTTTGGGTAGTTTTTGTGTTACCCTGCTCCTGGGTCAGACATAACAACCCAGTGTTTGGGTAGTTTTTGTGTCACCCAGCTCCTGGGTCAGACATAACCCAATGTTTGGGTAGTTTTTGTGTCACCCAGCTCCTGGGTCAGACGTAACAACCCCAGTGTTTGGGTAGTTTTTGTGTTACCCTGCTCCTGGGTCAGACGTAACAACCCAGTGTTTGGGTAGTTTTTGTGTTACCCAGCCCCCTGGGTCAGACATAACCCAGTGTTTAGGTAGTTTTTGTGTTACCCAGCTCCTGGGTCAGACGTAACAACCCAGGGGTTGAGTTATTTATCGCTGACTTTTTGCAACCTCTTCAGGAGAGAGCAGTGCAGCTCCGTCAAACTGGTGCATGTCTTCGGTAAAATACAGGTTTGTGTACCTTTTAATTTATCTAGAAATTCATTATTGTTCAGTATATCATTTAATTTTATGCAAAGCAACATACAGGGGCGTGATGTGAGTCACCTAAACGAGTGCATCAAATGGATGATGTCCACTGAAGAGAGTATTTTTTTAATTTCTATTTCAATTTTTAGAAGTCCTCCTATTTTGTTTTTCTCATTCTTTCTGCATCCTGTCATGCACCCATCAAACCTGACAGACAAGATGCAGAATGTCCCGCCCCCTTAGTAAGACATGGTGGGAGAGGCTGTCAATCACTTAAATTGCTGAGCAGTCCAGCTCTATGTGCTTCTGTCATGCACTGATGGACATGTGGACTTTCCCACCTAGTAGGGGGCGACTTAGTGGCGGGTAAAGCGAAAGAGATGCATCCTAAATAAACTATTAATATGTAAAGAATGTTTCCTACATTGCTAGGCTTTTATAAAAAATATCAAATCCTATTATTTTAATGATGTATTTTGTCTGTTTCGATAACAATGAATGTGTTAAATAAATAATTAAATATGTAAAAATGGATTATGCATATCTTACTTTTTCCCCCTCTAAAGTCCAATTACACAATAATATGGCAATTTCACAGTACAACAGGTAATGGGCAATTATTCAACTTAGTCATGCAGTGTAATGTTTCAAAACAGTTATGCTAAAACCACTGTTTGAACAACTAATTCACAACTTCAGGATTTGTTCAATACATGTGTATTGAGAGTATATTTTCTTGATAGATGACTTTCTATGTATATTGTTGGACAAATCCATTTTTACCCCAGCAAAGTGTTATCGAGCGCGCACGGCCCTTCTCGCCTCCCCCCGATCTACCCCGTTTTTTATGAATAATTGGTGATGTGTGTCAATATTGCACCCCATAGTAACCATATGGTTGGCCTGAGCAGACAGGCGATTGTTTGGTGCTGTGAAATATTGTGTTACCCTGTGAGATGTGGAGCCAGTGGAAGCAGAAACTGTTGCTCAGACTGACAGTTACATTGTGTGTCTGAATGGGAAAACTTCTGAGGAAAAGATGCAAGTGGACCCAGACAGAATGTCCTGACCTCCAAAAGAAAAGACGATTTGACATGGTATAAGGTCTTCCATCGCTTCCCATCTCTCGCTATCTGCCTTTCAGCCAATGGGAAATGAAGAGGAACATTAAACTTAAGTGGAGCTTTCTTTTGTTCTTCAACCCATGAGGAGAAACTTTTTTGGTGCCCAACAGTTGTCCTTATATTCACTGTTATTAATATAATATGCAATATGTCTGAAAGGCCCCTGGACTATTTAACAGACTGCTGGACTAAAACTAGATTCAATTACTCTAATGGCACAATGACAGTTGTGATGCAATGGATGCTGTTTAAAAAAGCTTAACATTACTGAAGTACCTTTATGGACATATGCATTATAAAAAAAATGTATGTTGTGACTAATTCTGCAATGCACAACCTTTTTCTTCTAGACTCACTTATTGTTCTTCCTTTAATTTCTCTTTAATTTAAATTTATTTTTATATATGAATATGTATGCGTACCAACACACTCTTAGAAAAAGGTTCAACGGGGTTCTACATAGAACTCAAGGGATCTTGACTCAATTTAAAGAACCCTTTATGCCAAAAAGGTTCTATATGAGGAGAAATGACTTAAATGATTCCATAATACTTTCATGTGATTTAATTTTTGTCCTATTGATAAAGTATGTTTATGAGCTGCTTAATAAACTTTAAGGGCCCAATTTTAACAATCTAAGTGCATGGTCTAAAGCGCACGGCGCAAGTGCACTTAGAGCATGTCCGAATCCACTTTTTCTAGTTTAAGGACGGGAAAAATGGTCAGCCTATAGTCTAAAAGGGTTGTACCTATTCTCTTAATGAGTCATGGGTGTGTTTTGGGCGTAACGTGCAATAAATGTTTAAATATTTATCCTCTGTTGGATTATGCATATTTTGACAGCTGCGCTTGCACCATGGCAGATTCGCTATTTACATGGAGGAATTCATGGCAATTCATAACTATTTCACGTATCAGCAATTTTGTGGCTAATTCATATTAATTTGTACTACCTGAATCGTACATTTTCATATGATCTGCTTACGCCCCACTGAAGGTTGGGGTTAGGGAAGGTGAACCTTACGCTTCAGAACGAATCACATTTCTCATAAGATGGGGTTGCAATACAGTACACGCACATTAAAGCGGCATTATAGTAAGGAGGAGAATGGATTTGTGTGAACTCTCTGAGTGTTCAGCATGGTAATGGGTATGACAATGTTGATGTGTTTGGTCTTGGTGGAATAGATCTGTTACGCTGCTGCAGAGCAAGTATGGGACTTGCTACTGCCAATACATACACGACACGCTGCTGTGAGCAAGTAAGACATGCTGCTGCTGTACAACATAGCTCCATTAATTACCCGTGGCAGATCTATACAGGTAAAGCTGAGGTATAGAGTTTCTGAAAGCATGCTGCAGCTGCTACAGCAAATGCTCACCAAGTATTTGAAAGCAGCGAGATCATTGGTTCCTGCTGTATCAGCAGCTAATCAGCTGTGCCCATCTATAGGTGGTGTGATTGTAAGCAGATTGAGTTAATGACCTATTAGCCTGCGCCATCTAGAGTTTCATGACAGAACTTTGTATTCGTTTTGCATTATGGTAATGCACTAGCCTGACGTGGTCATACTCAATTCTAGTCAGAATATGAGTCTGATACTGCTCCATTGGGCTTTGATTATGGGGGCGTATTTCAACCGATCCAGGAAAGACCTCAACTGGATAGACCTACAACCAATCAGAGCTACAGAGTAAGTGACGTGTGTTGAGCGACGCATAGCTGTCAACAGAACTCAACTGCACACAAATTGACTATGACCATGTCAGGCTAGCAAAGACATCTTTCCCACCGACAAATGCCTTGATGGCGGTCCTCTGTTCCTCTTTTAAAATTAATGCGCTGTCGATGTCGCCTATAACGGACGCGATGGCGGAATCTACACATCTCAGTTCTTCAGGTTCTTCAACACCAGCCATCATTGTTGTAAACAAATTCAACCCGAGCGCTCTTTGATGACGTGGCTGATTAAGTTTCTGGTGATAATCTGTCAATCATCGCCCTGACAATGTGATTGGTCCGAACAGTTTCTGTTCGGGCATAATTACTCCTCTACGGATCGAGTCCAGACCGAACTCCCCGACCTCAAAATGTTGAGGGCGGGGCTAAGTTCGGCTGGCATCCAGGCTAGTAATGCACAGCATACAAAAGCATTTTTTGAAATCGTATTGGTCTGGACTGCACATAGGTCAGCAATCAGAATTGTTTATGGCTTTCCCAGCTAACAGGGAACGTTCTCAGAACTTTGGCTAACATTCTCTCAAAGGTTTGAACAAACACTATTCCAGTAACATTAATAGAACGTTCATTCAAAGTTATTATGTTCTCAAAACATTAGGACAAAAACATTATTTATATATCGTTCATGGAAAAAAAATTCTGAACTGTTTTAGTTGGACGTTCATCTGACATTTTTTTAAATGTTACTGCTTGTTTTAGAACTTTCAGAGAACATTCAAAAGTAACATTCCCATGATGTTTGCAGAACGATAAAATGGAATGTTCTACCAAACAATTTTTTTTTTTACTGTTTAAAAAAAGAACATTCAGAAAAAAAAAATGTTCATAACAATCAGAATGTTAGTGTTTTTAGAACTTAATTGTTAGTTGGGTTTAAGCATGTTTAACAACTGATTAGTGGCCTATATGCTGTTTAAAACAAACTACTCTCTTTTTTTCATTATTTTATTTTGCCCTCATACGAAGGCTACATGTCTTGGTAGTCCTCTGTTGGATTATGCATATTTTGATCAAGAGTGTGCGGACTGATCAAAAGCGATACATTCTCTTAAAGTGGTAACTTTCATCATCCTTTACACAACTTCTGGAACAATCACCATTCTGTCAGCATAATCGGCTTTGTTTACCACAAAGAGAGACTAAATTGATGCCCATTCTGCCTTTATCTTAAAAATAAAGCGGAACAATTAAAGCCCATGTCTCTTTGCTCAGCTTTTGATGTAGCACAATGCTTTCCCACTCGCTGTTTTTTCTGGGGAAGTAATGCAGAGCATGCTGCTGGACCTCAAGCTAAGCGGTAACAAGCATGGGGCGGCTCCTTGTTTTTGCTCAATCGGAGGCATTCAGCAACACTGTTTGGACTATCAGTATGATTTATTTGTCTGTATTGACCTGCGTTCCCTGCTTAATTACCCTGGGATAATCTCAGACAGAGCCTCTTGACACTGGCAGAAAGCCCAGCCACTTTGGCTCTGGGGACCAACTGTTGACCTGATGGTTGGGGGTTGACGGGCAGGGGCGATGGGTCGCGGCCGCACCGTCCACTCAAACTCCCGCTCTCTGCAGTGGCCGGAGCCACGGACCTACAACCTCCTGGGTGAGGGAGTCCCATCGCCCTAATGAGGCGTTAAAATGTGGCGGCGGCGTTCAAGTGGCTCGCCCTCAGTGGTAAATCATTGAGTGAAGACGGTGGCTCTAGTGGAGCCGGTTCAACCTCTGGCTGAAACACATTTATCTAATATAAAAATGATCCGACGGAGCCTTTGAACTCACAAAGTTCAAGAAAACAAACTTGAGCCGAGCTTTCCAAAGAAAGTAGTGCAACGTCAATTTATTTCCAAGCCTCGCTCATAGACGACGTCTCACAAATGCACAATGTGAAGGAAAGCAAAACTAATTAGCAGGAAAGTTGTGCCTGCAAAATAAACATTTAAAAACACAGCGTGATGCCTGAGATTACATTTGAGGTGTTTCGTCTGTGCTTTTCTAATTGTATTTTTCTATATGTCTTGCCAGTGGAGTTTTGGCTGTGGTTTATATAAAAAGAAATCAAATGAGATGGTTTGTTTGAAATCAAAGTAAGTGAGATCATTGCAATGTTCTCCCCAACTCAACCTCCTCAACAAAAATCATTTAATTTTTTTATATCCTAATAATATCTTCCCAAAAATACATGAAATTCATTAAAGATCCGATTGCCTCAACATCAGGAGATTTCTTTAAACAACTGGAACTCATTACAAATGTTTTAGTTTTATCATAATGTTAACCATTTTCCTCAGAAGCAAATTACTTTTAAAGCATTTTTATTATCTTTTTATATTACTTTTTAGGTTTAATTTATTTTATTTTGGTTTTAGTTTTAGTTCAGTTTTAGGTTTTATTATTTATTGTGATTCAACATATGTACCATCACATTTATCATATTATAATTTTCATTCAGTTTTTCATTTTTTATTATATATTTTATTCTACCTTTATTTCATTAATTTTTTTTAATTCAATTAACACAAATGTTTTACTAGCTTTAGTTTTAGTTTGTTAACGTAATAATAACCCCGATATCACCCTCTTAATTATATTACAAGGCACTTATGTAGACATTTATTCGGGTGCATAGTGTGAGATATCTGTCCATATGATACTTGAATGTTATAGTGCACTAGTAGAGCACTAGTAAAGTGTCCTCCCCAGTCAGCAGTAAGCTGTGTGCTGGAGGCTGTGGCCGTGGGTGTGAGTAACGCTCCATCACACAGAGAGTGACAGCAGAAGTGTGGAGAGAGTGATGAGGCCCCCCGCTGGCCGTCTCCAGACGCCCCTCTCTCCATTCACACCGCAGCACTCTTCATGTCCCCGGCCAACAGGTAGCTGCAGACTTTGGAACGGTCATTTGGTTACTGATGTCATTACTAATGTGGTTTAGTTGTTGTGCATTTTTGTTTGTTTTGTAAATGCATTAAAAAGGATTCTCTAAAGAAGAATTTTCACAAATCAGGTACAGAACAGGGCCTGAAACTCACTGTCAGTGAAAGGAGGAGGATCAGAGCGGTTTAATTTCGTGTTATTCCAGCTAATAAAAATATGTTGTAAGAACGTTTTGCTAATGTTATGAAAACATTATTTCTCTGAACATTCAAAACATCCAGTTTTTTAAATGCTTTATGTGAACATTAAGGGAACATTCCATTTTATCACTTTGCAAACATTATGGGAACGTTACATTTGAATGTTCTCATAACATTCTGAAACATTTAAAAAAGGTTAGACAAACATCCAAGTTTCACACACACACACACACACACACACAACATTCCATGAACCATGTACAGGTGCTGGTCATATAATTAGAATATCATCAAAAAGTTGATTTATTTCACTAATTCCATTCAAAAAGTGAAACTTGTATATTATATTCATTCATTACACACAGACTGATATATTTCAAATGTTTATTTCTTTTAATTTTGATGATTATAACTAACAACTAAGGAAAATCCCAAATTCAGTATCTCAGAAAATTAGAATATTGTGAAAAGGTTCAATATTGAAGACACCTGGTGCCACACTCTAATCAGCTAATTAACTCAAAACACCTGCAAAGGCCTTTAAATTGTCTCACAGTCTAGTTCTGTAGGTTACACAATCATGGGGAAGACTGCTGACTTTTGAAGATGACCATTGACACCTTGCACAAGGAGGGCAAGACACAAAAGGTCATTGCAAAAGAGGCTGGCTGTTCACAGAGCTCTGTGTCCAAGCACATTAATAGAGAGGCGAAGGGAAGGAAAAGATGTGGTAGAAAAAAGTGTACAAGCAATAGGGATAACCGCACCCTGGAGAGGATTGTGAAACAAAACCCATTCAAAAATGTGGGGGAGATTCACAAAGAGTGGACTGCAGCTGGAGTCAGTGCTTCAAGAACCACTACGCACAGACGTATGCAAGACATGGGTTTCAGCTGTCGCATTCCTTGTGTCAAGCCACTCTTGAACAACAGACAGCGTCAGAAGCGTCTCGCCTGGGCTAAAGACAAAAAGGACTGGACTGCTGCTGAGTGGTCCAAAGTTATGTTCTCTGATGAAAGTAAATTTTGCATTTCCTTTGGAAATCAGGGTCCCAGAGTCTGGAGGAAGAGAGGAGAGGCACACAATCCACGTTGCTTGAGGTCCAGTGTAAAGTTTCCACAGTCAGTGATGGTTTGGGGTGCCATGTCATCTGTTGGTGTTGGTCCACTGTTTTCTGAGGTCCAAGGTCAACGCAGCCGTATACCAGGAAGTTTTAGAGCACTTCATGCTTCCTGCTGCTGACCAACTTTATGGAGATGCAGATTTCATTTTCCAACAGGACCACATTTCCAAAGCTACTAGTGCCTGGTTTAAGGACCATGGTATCCCTGTTCTTAATTAGCCAGCAAACTCGCCTGACCTTAACCCAATAGAAAATCTATAAACATTTGAAATATATCAGTCTGTGTGTTATGAATGAATATAATATACAAGTTTCACTTTTTGAATGGAATTAGTGAAATAAATCAACTTTTTGATGATATTCTAATTATATGACCAGCACCTGTATAAATAACGTTTTGGGTTAAAATTTCATTTAACATTTTGAGAACATTTATAACTTTGAGAGAAACTTACCATAACATTAACCGAGTTCTGAGAACTTTCTGTTGGCTGGGATAGTACTATTTTTACTATTGTGATTTTTAAGACATCTAAATAAGGTTAAACACGAACAGTTGTCTGTTCATTTAGCGATTACAACTTCAAAGGGGCTAAATATGTAAAATTTGTTATCTATTAATCGCTTCTTATTTCCAATGTGTGAACTTGTAGCAAAACTTTAAAAACGAGACTTGCTGTCTATGAAAGCCTGTAGACCATAGACTGTATACTGGTTATGTTAAGGACTCGGGACTTTTTTGCCGGGAAAATCAAAAGGATGTGACGGTTACATGCGCTCTCGAGAGCCTCTCTTCCATGTGACGCATGAAACGCATGCTAAATGTTTAGTATAGTCAAAGAGCTTAGAACACAAGAGGCGACACTTTGATACTTTTTTGCTAACAGCCACTAGATCAGAAGCGCCAAATCAAACCAGAAGCGCAATAGAACAGTTTTTTAAATTAAGTCACCAGTAAATTGTATGGCTCCTACAGTAAATGTTGTATTGTGTTATATATGTTTTATTTTACCAGTTATGGAATCCAACCATTCATCCATCTGAGGTAACGTAGTTAGCCTACTTTATTGAGTATTTCCATTTTATGCAACTTTACACATTTATTAATAGTAAATTAATAATTAATCAATTTAAGATCATCATGTTTGCAGCGAACAATATATTTTAAACCTAGTGGAGTAATAGTAATAATAATAATAGTATCACTAGGTCTGAATTGAAATAGGCTATATTGTACGTTTTAATGGATCACGCTACAAACATAATGATCTTATAATACATGATGCATTGCTGTGTCCGTTATCCCATAATTCCCACTTTTGGACACTTTTGCTTCAACGGACATTAGACAACACTGCAAAATCAAGCTGTTATATTCATATATTTATTGTCCAACATTCCCAATTTTTCTGATGCATGTCCTTAATTTAATTTCATATGTTGGTAATAATTCAATGTTTATAAGCCTTTTAAAGAATTTTAACCCAAACTGACTGGGTTTCTAAAGAGCAAAGGTTTTGTGAAAAAAGTGGAAGACTTAAACACAAAGTCTGTAAAATAAAAGGATTTGATGATCACTAGTGATAATATTCTGTGTTATCATCATTCAGGTTGGATTTCAGCTTTAATGTACGTTTTGATACTGATATTGCCGTAGAAACTAGTGGACTGCCGACTCGCTTTCACCACAAAATGGCGGAAACGCAGGGCTGCTGTTGAGCGGCGGTGTTTCAATGGAACGTTCTATTGACTGTCGCTTCTTGTTAGTGTATAATCTTTGGTATAATGCAGAAGGAGTCATTCTGTGCTGTAATGTCAATGTGTCATGCAAAGAAAAGGGTTTAATTCAAAGTAAAGTCTCACATTGTCAAATCTAGTCACAAATTTCATATTCAAACTATCATACTGTTAATTTAGGCCTCATCTGTCGACATGATGGTGGTGAATTGCAGAGCTGATTCAAACATATCCACATCGATATGATCAGATGATTTCTTAATTGCTGTTTTCGCTGTCATTTTTGTTGTTTTTGTTGTATCTTGTTATTGAGAGGAAAGCACGCAGCACATATTTAATATCGTCACTCTCAGCAGTGTGGACGGCGTCTAGATGTTCGTTAACAGCTGCAAAGGTATTTCCAACTTATTTTTACTTACAAGCAAAGATCGAAAAAGAACTTTTCCGTGTGTATATCAGGCCTTGAATCACGTTCAGTCTCAGTACTTTATGTGTGCACAAGTGCGAGGCGAGCATGAGCAGTAAATTGCTAGCTGTAGTTCACTTAAACGGCCACTAGTGTCGCTAATAACAAGGGTTTTTGAATTCTACACGTAACCTCTTCAAAAACATCAAAATTAAATTAACATATTAATAAAAACCCACACACACACAAAATAAGTAGCCTTAAGTATTTCATAATTTTTAGTTAAATAAAACTAAATATGCATACTATACTAAAAACTAATAAAAATGACAAAAAAAAACACTAACTGAAAGAAATTTAAGTAAAATTGAAATAAAAAAAACAGAAAATGTAAAATTAAAAACTAATTCAAAATATTAATAAAAACTATAATAGTATATTAAAATAACACTGGCTTGGGGGAACACAGTCATTATTAAAATTTGAGTATACCAAGCCTCGGTTGACTTTGAGTCAGAATGAAAAGCATCATAAGTGCACACACACACACACACACTCACTCTCACTGGCTCCTCCTCTTGCCCGAGCGCAGGGATCCTGCTGGGCAGAAGCGCCACTCTCTCTCCAGGGGAAGGCGGCCCTCAGCGCGGGGCCTCTTTGTCATGCAACCGCCGGCCCCTGGCCTTGGGAACTGACTTGCAGCAGTGTACACATCTATTGGTTTGGCTCGGGGCCGGAGGCTCCCTTTGTCTCCCCTGCAGACAGAGATGCCGACTGGGAAGTGCTTGTCATCGCTGAGTTACCGAGGCAGCCAACCTTCAAAACACACTGAAATTTTAAGCACAACTGCATCATGGGACATCTACTAAGGTCTGTGGCCCACAGCGGCGCATTGAACAGGAATGATTATGAACCCTCACCCTTCTTTAAGAGGAAAAGAGAGGACATCATCTCCCTTTGACAAGACTTTACTAAATCATGCTGTGGACAAGGAAATGTAGCTCACAAAAACAGCAAAATCACAAGAAGAAAATGAAAATCAAGCCAACAGGACTGTTGTTTGTATTGTGACATCGTTTTCATGATAATTAATCACATTTACAATCCAAATTCTCATCATCACAATGTGTCCGAACCTTTTTGATTTAGTTTTTTATTCATACACGTAACTCTCGATGGTGATTCTCGATACTTCAGTAATTTGTATTTAAATCAGCCTAAATTAAAGGCAGTACAGCAAAATACCATGATGTAAAAATAGTTTAAATACGTATATGTTCTTATTTTGGCATTACACTAACTTTTTGATATTTGATTTTTTTTTTTTTACTTTTTAGGTTGCTTTTCTTATTCTCAAATATTTTAGTGGACAGAGACCTGAGAGTGCAGGATGAGTCAGCAATATTTTTCATCCTCTTTACTGAAAAAGAAAGATTGCACATTTTAAATGTGTAAATATGCATATATGGGCCATTTTACAGAATTGGTGCAAACTTCAGTCCCACAACCAAGAAAACACATTTAAAAAGCATTTAAGTATCAAATTTTAGATGTTTACTAAGGTCCTTCTATTATCTATTGAATCCCACAATAATATTTAAAATATCAATAAGATTAATATATATATATAATCATCATTTATTGGGTACTTTCAATTGGGAGGTGTCTGTCCTGAACCCTAACCCCTAAATTTCAACTTGTGAAAATGATGTTGAAATAATTTTTGCATTTTATTCCATTGTTGTTTTTATTATACATTATTTTATATTTTCTTCATCAAAAAAAAAAAGTGTCCCGCATTTTCATGTCACTACCGAAACAGTGTGTGTTTTAGTCCATTGTCTGAGGCTGATTTTAACACATTTCTACATTTCTGATCAGGAAATAGTGTCCCTCCCTCTCATATCCTCTCTTTCAGAGTAGATAGATCCATCATTTTGAGTTAAATGTGTTCAAATGTCTGGAAATCTGTATGTATCTCTAAGGAATGTCACTACCAAACACATTTTTTCTGCAATTAAGCAAACTTTTTTGGGTGTTATTCCATAAAATTTTGTTTTTTTTTCTGTGTAAAACTGTTCAGAACTGTGCTAGATAACCATGTGCTGATTATCATCTTTGAGCTCAAAAGTATCTAAAATTGTCACTACCGAAACAGTCACCACGTTTCGATCGTGACTGTTTCGGTAATGACCATAGTGACAAAAGGGAACACAATCGTTTATTTGACGGAAATGAACTACATTTTAGTACAGTTATGCAAATCATTAGTATTTTAGTATGTCTTAGTATGCAAGTTAAAATTCTGTAATGTTTTGTGGTCACTACCAACACATTACTGTCACTACTGAAAATGGTCAAATGGTCAAATCAAATATATTGAATGATCAACTAAGATGTTATTATAGTGTTTGGATCAATATATATTCAAACTAATGAATCCTTCACTTTGAAATCAGTATGATAATATCTTTATGCCTTTAACAGAGAAAGACTGGATTAAAAATACAACAAATCTCATAAATTACACATGAAATATTGTTAAAATTGTAATTGTTATTGATTTAACCTGTAAAAAACTTATTTCTTTTAAAAAGTTGCAAAAAATAAATTTACAAGGTAGATGTAAACAAAATCTTAATAGGTCAATGTAACCCTTCTTATTAAATTAATTATTATTGTGTTTCGGTAGTGACAAACTTTCTGAAAATACAATATGAGAACTAACTGCACAATTACTAGAAATGTGTACATTGGATATTATACAATTTGAATACATACAAAATTTGTGGATTTTTTTTTTTTTTTCAAGACTTTGAACCAATTCTGTAGAATGACCCATGAATGCATTTAAACAAATATTGATTTGACCTGGATGTGTTCTTGACAGGTTTCCTGAGATTTGCACAATTGTGAATTGTAAGAGTTGGAATTGTTGTTCTTATTAAGCATCATATTACTAGAGAAAAAAGAGGATATCTGTAGATTTGATGTATTCTAGAATTGTGAAGTAATTATAATGTTTAATGAACATATTTCAGTATATTGTTTGTTTTTCCCCCACGAAATATATTTCTAAATTTAAACAAATTCATTTCATTCTAGTGAAAAAGCATCTGTGGCACATCATGATGTTGTGTAATGAAGACAGATGAAGATTAAACGCACAGGTAAACTTGAGAAAGTGGATAGAAGAGAGAGGGACCGGAGCGGCGGCTCATGAGTGTCACTCAGCGCTCTGAACTCAGCAGGGACTCTCAGAGTCATGTTATGTGTGACATGTATTCAACAATTCCTTTCTATATGACAGAAAAGAATTGTGCGAGGCCAGCCCTGCGACTAAAGCGTATGAAATTGCATTATTAAAAAACGTATTTCCAAAGCCTGGAGGAGGACGCTTCACATTGACCGCGCAGCTAAAGAGACTTTAAGGTCGTCTGTTCTGAAGGTCGGGGTCAGCGGAGCATCAGCAGCATGTGTGAGAGAGGAGGGGAAAGTGGAACAGGATTCAGGTGTTTGCTGAGAAAAGGTTGTTTATAACTCAATATTCAAACAGGAAAAAATCACCTTCGCTGGTGGTCACTTTTGGTATCATTTTCAATAAACAAGTACAATAAAACATCTACTGACACTCCATACCTAAACTCAAATAAAGGAATTATGATTAATATTTTGTTTAGACTAAAGTAAATAAAAAATTTCAGCACTATTATATTTTACTTCATGACAATTAAGTGCAAATCCTGCTGCCACACACCCAACCAATTATATGTGTAATTTAAAATTAATTACGTTTTCATTATTATTTTTAAATAGTTTTATGATAAATTATTTAAATTGTAAAGTATTTATACATTACGGTAATATTTGTTAAATTGCCTTTAACTGATGCTGATTTTGAGAATATATTGAGAATAATGATAATAACAAAATAACTCAAACATAAGTCTGGATGCATTACAAAATTGAGAATTTGAAGGGAAATGTGCTTGTCATGGATATAAAGTTATAGACATCATGAAAGAAAAATAATTTTTACAACAAAAAATTTACTCTTTTAAAATCCACATCCGCAGAAAATGAAGAAAGATGAAATAAAAGATAAAATAAGTGAGAATATGTCTTTAATAGTGAATTATCTGCATCAGCTTGGTTTAGTCAAGAAGTAAAATAAACCTTTGCTGCCATCCAGTGTCATATCGTATGAATAACATTTAAATTGAGAATCACAATTAGCCTACAACATCTATTTGTCTTCACCTTTACCTCTTTCCAGTCAAATCTGTGCACTATAAATTACTGAAACTAAAGAAGGCATGTTTTAAGGCACATCTTAATAACTTCAGTTACATGAAAAGACACAGTGTTCATTTACAAATCTGAGTTCTTGTACATCAAGTGGCCATAGGCAGTTTCCTTCATATGTGACCCTGGACCACAAAACCAGCCGTAAGGGTCAATTTTTTTAAATTGAGATTTATACATCATCTAAAAGCTGAATAAATAAGCTTTCCTTTGATGTATGGTTTGTTAGGACAATATTTGATCGAGATTATAAAAAAATCTGAAAATATTGAGAAAATCACCTTTAAAGTTGTCCCAATGAAGTCCTTAGCAATGCATATCCACTCAAAAAAATACATTTGATATATTTACGGTAGGAAATTTACAAAATATCAAAATCTTTTTTTGATTTTTGGCATAAAAGTAAAATCAATAATTTTGACCCATATAATGTATTGTTGGCTATTGCTACAAATATACCTGTGCGACTTATGACTGGATTTGTGGTCCAGGGTCACATTTAGCATGTAAACTAATCGATTACAAGCAGTGATGAAAATGCAGAGGCCAGACAGATTTATCAGCAGATATTTAATAATTTTGAGATGATCAGCATTGGCCATTGTGTCAGTTCCTAAATATTGAGTAATTATGATCACAAAATATCCAGCGATCACTTGGTGTCAGTGTGACGTCAGGACGACTCCAACGCAGGGCTGGCCCGTGGCATAGGTGACATATGTGGTTGGCTATGGTGCGAAATGGCTTCAACGAGAGGTTCAAAAAACAAACAAAAATAACGGCTTTATGCAACAATTTCTTCTCTTCCCTGTCAGTCTCTACTCAGTTGATGTAGTAAACACAGTCCAGCGCTTCCAGGTTCAGCATCAGAACGCCGACTCATTATTTGCCGGCTCCTGCGTCAGCATCACATGCCCTGGAGTCACATTAACTATTTTAATGATGTCTTTACTACCTTTCTGGGGCTTAAAAGTGGTAATTAAATTGCTGTCTATGTGGGATCCGACAGCTCTTGGATTTCATCAAAAAAATCTTTATTTGTGTTCCGAAGGTGAACGAAGGTCTTACGGGTTTGAATCCAAATGAGGGTGAGTAATTAATGACAGAAATTACATTTTTGGGGGAACTAACTGCACCTCTTCATCATCAAGTGGAGGGTCACTTCTAACAAAGTCCAATAGTAGAGAGCGCCTCTCTTTATATATATACAGGTCCTTCTCAAAAAATTAGCATATTGTGATAAAGTTCATTATTTTCCATAATGTAATGATAAAAATTAAACTTTCATATATTTTAGATTCATTGCACACCAACTGAAATATTTCAGGTCTTTTATTGTTTTAATACTGATGNCTTTTGTCACTTTAATCAGAATGAATAAGCCAATCTTTATCTGCACTGTTTGTTCACTGGTTTGCACTCTATCTGCCATGTGCCTTGCGCTGCTCTATTTAACTTTATTTATTTATTTTTATATATTTTTTTATTATGTCTTTTTTTTTTTACATCCCCTTATTGTATAGTTATATCTTATATCTTATATTGATCTTGTATAATTATATCTTATATTTTATATTGATCTAGATTCTTAAGCTCTACTGTTAGTGTTATCTGTATGCACCGGGGGTCTGAGAGTAACGCAATTTCGATTCTCTGTATGTATGTACTGTACATGTGGTAGAATTGACAATAAAGCAGACTTTGACTTGACTTGACTTTACTGACCATGGTATTACTGTGCTCAATTGGCCTGCCAACTCTCCTGACCTGAACCCCATAGAGAATCTGTGGGATATTGTGAAGAAAAAGTTGAGAGACGCAAGACCCAACACTCTGGATGAGCTTAAGGCCGCTATCGAAGCATCCTGGGCCTCCATAACACCTCAGCAGTGCCACAGGCTGATTGCCTCCATGCCACGCCGCATTGAAGCAGTCATTTCTGCAAAAGGATTCCCGACCAAGTATTGAGTGCATAACTGAACATAATTATTTGAAGGTTGACTTTTTTTGTATTAAAAACACTTTTCTTTTATTGGTCGGATGAAATATGCTAATTTTTTGAGATAGGAATTTTGGGTTTTCATGAGCTGTATGCCAAAATCATCAGTATTAAAACAATAAAAGACCTGAAATATTTCAGTTGGTGTGCAATGAATCTAAAATATATGAAAGTTTAATTTTTATCATTACATTATGGAAAATAATGAACTTTATCACAATATGCAAATTTTTTGAGAAGGACCTGTATATACACTATATTGCCAAAAGTATTGGGACACCCCTCTAAATCACTGAATTCAGCTGTTCCAATCACTTCCATGGCCACAGGTGTATAAAATCAAGCTCTAGGCATGCAGACTTCTTCTACAAACATTTGTAAAGAATGGGTCGCTCTCTGGAGCTCAGTGAATTCAAGCGTGGTACCGTGATATGTTTCCACCTGTGCAATAAGTCCATTCCTGAAATTTCCAGGAGAACGGTACTTGCCTGACTGCATTGTGCCAAGTGTAAAGTTTGGTGGAGGGGGGATTATGGTGTGGGGTTGTTTTTCAGGCGTTGGGCTTGGCCCCTTAGTTCCAGTGAAAGGAACTCTTAATGCTTCAGCATACTAAGACATTTTGGACAATTTCATGCTCCCAACTTTGTGGGAACAGTTTGGGGATGGCCCCTTCCTGTTCCAACATGACTGCGCACCAGTGCACAAAGCAAGGTCCATAAAGACATGGATGAGCGAGTTTGGTGTGGAGGAACTTGACTGGCCTGCACAGAGTCCTGACCTCAACCCGATTGAACACATTTGGGATGAATTAGAGCGGAGACTGCGAGCCAGGCCTTCTCGCCAACATCACTGCCTGACCTCACAAATGCGCTTCTAGAAGAATGGTCAAAAATTCCCATAAACACACTCCTAAACCTTGTGGAAAGCCTTCCCAGAAGAGTTGAAGCTGTTATAGCTGCAAAGGGTGGACCAACTCCATATTAAACCCTCCGGATTAAGAATGGGATGTCATTAAAGTTCATGTGCACCTAAAGGCAGGCGTCCCAAAACTTTTGGCAATCTAGTGTATATGTGTGTGTGTGTGTGTGTGTTTCTGCTTTAAATTAATACATTGTTTAAACTAATACATTGTTAGCTAACTGCATGATTTGTATATGGACAATTCTGAAATACATAACTTGGACTGATAACAGATAAACTCTGATAACAGATCACTATAAATTGTAATGTAGACACACACATTTTCTGTAAAGCTGCTTTAAAATGATATGTATTGTGTTCTACAATAAATGTGAATGTGAATTGAGCTGAACTGAAAAATGTAATGTCCAGGTGCTCTGTGCTCAGTACAATTGCTGAAAAAATTTGATGAATTATTCAAAAACATTGGGGCATTTTACATAATGATGAATTGTTGGAAATATATTTCCAGATCCTCCAATGATAAATAAAAAAAAACACGTATTTTTTATGTTTTACCACCTATACATGTAAAAGTTAAGGATAACCCTTGTTTTAAATGCTGTCATTGTGATAATGTTGTACAAGGTAAAAAACGTTTTTAGACATAAATACAAACAAGATTATTTATTCTATCAAACATGTATTAATTTTCAAACTACCCATGTTATTTATTGACTGGAATGTCCTCAAGGTGTTTTATATTGGGAGAACAAAAAGACGATCTCTGGATCAACTGGCTGAACACAAATATGCCATCAGGGGTGTGAAGAATATCCTATGGCAAAACATTTGAAATGAATGCACAAGAGTAATCCACCTTTGAATACAAGGAATTGAACTCTATTAGGAAAGACAGAGAACTTAAACTTGATCAAAGAGAGACGTTTTGGATTTATAAATTAAAGGCTAATATATATCCAGGATTTACTCATTTTTTATAATAGTTTTTAGTGTATGTATCCATCTAATAATAAAGGCATTTTAACCAGAAAGAGTGTCATGGTCATCCTAAAGTTTTCTTTATACCCATATGTAATTAGAAATGTATTAGAAAACAAGCAAGTTGTTGAACAAATATAAACACCAATCAACAAACGCTAATCTAGTAGGCTAATTGTATGGTAGGGTGACCAGACATCACCGTTTTCCGAGGACAGTCCCAGTTTTTGCTGTTCTGTTCTGTTTCTGATGTTTTGACTGGAGCTGTCCCCGTTTTACAGCTCAAAACATCCCACAAACACATTGCAAAAAAGCCCAACCAACATCCAGCTGCCTGTTGTTTATCGGAGTAATCGTGTAGTGTTTATATTCACCACCAGAGGGGGCTGTGCAGCTACACTGAGACACTACAGGAAGAACCCTATGGGAAGAACGTAACCTGGAAAGCAGAGCGTCATTATCTGTTTCAAGTTAGTAACTGTAAAATACTAACTATTCATTTTAAATTAAAGTAATAGGCAACTGTTTGTATGTATGTTTATAACAGGGCCTTGACAGGGTGTGGGATTGTTTTGCTCAATTTTAAACGCCCCCAAAAGTTCAGCAGAACGCAGCACTTTCCACACACACACACACACACACACACACAGGTTTGTTTTGCTATCTTAGTGGGGACTCTTGATAGGCGTAATGGTTTTTATACTGTACAAACTGTATATTCTATCCCCTACACTACCCCTATCCCTAAACCTAACCATCACAGGAAACATTCTGCATTTTTACATTTTCAAAAAAACATCATTTAGTATGTTTATTAATCCATTTCCCTCGTGGGGACCGCTGGCTGGGCCCCAGGATGTTGGTGATCTCAGGTTTTTATTACATCGTGGGGACATTTGGTCCCCACGATGTAATATAAACAAGAACACACACACACACACTTAACTATATCACGTGGTGTTGGTACGCATGTGAATAAAAAATAAATTTATACATTTGCTTAAAATGTATCTAAAATGCAAAATAAAAGTTGTAATTTCTGTAAACAGCTTGTGAAAATGAAAATATTAAATAGCCTACAATAATAAAATAGGCCTATGTTAAAAAAAATTGTTAAATGCCGTTTTATTTATCTTATCTTCTCATTTATGGTATGTAATCTGCTTTTGTAAAGTCATACTTTTGTTATAGGCTAATAGAGATTGTTTTGAACTGCTTTTACAATGTGTACTATTAATAGTGTAGGCTTAATAGGTTTTGGGGTTTTTTGGGGGGTGAATTATATTAAAAACAGACTAATAATTAAAATAATCATAATAATTATTATTCATGTAATAACATAGGGAACCCACAACAATAAAAAACATTCAAAAATGCATTGTCCCCTTTTTTTAATTAGGCTAATATAACAATAAATGAGATTTCATTTATATTTTGACCACTCATGTAGGAAATGTCCCCAGTTTCCGTTTCAGAAATCTGCTCACCTTATTGTATGTTCATAACATGTTTTTCAAACTTTTCAAAGACCATTTACTTCATCACATGGATTAATTTTATGATGTTTTTACTACCTTTCTGGGGCTTGAAAGTGGTAGTTGCATAAACTGTCAATGGAGGGACAGAAATCCTTTAAGATTTCACTAAAAATATCTTAATTAGTGTTCTGAAGATGAACGAAGGTCTTACGGGTGTGGAACGACATGAGGGTGAGTAATAAATGACCGAAATTACATTTTGGGGTGAACTAACCTTTTAACGCTGACTCTAAACCAGTTCATGACTTTCAAAAAAAAAAGTCTCACAATTTCTAATTTTATTTCCTTTTTAATATCTAAAAGATAAGGGACCCTTTGCTCTGCCCCTGTCTAATACTTTCGCATATGGGGTACAGATGGATGTGTAGGGAAGTGAAACAGCCTCTAGATGGCGCTAGAGATCTCCTGATCCGTCATGCCAAACTCAAATATCCGTATCAAATAATCTGTGAAATGCACCTGATACTGAAGTATAAGATCATGTGAGTTTATCTTGTGTGAAACTAACCCCCACAATCACCTTCATATCAATGAAGAATGTCTAATTCCTCCATGCTTTTGTTTTAAAACACACTGAACATGGCTGGATGTTACAGAATAGAGATGTTGAGGGGTCCCAACATGTGCACTGACAGATGATCAGAGATGCAGTGGTGTCCAGCAGCTCACAACAGCTCAACGCTGAACTCAAAACGGATGATTTAAGAAGAAAGCTGTTTTTGAGGTCTCTTGTGTATTTTCTGCAGCAGTAAATAACCTTGTGGGAGTTTCCGTTGACAGACAAAGTGAGTTCAGATTAGATTAAAGATTAGGAAAACTAATTGGGACAGGAAGAGATTACTGCTAACTTCTGTGTGTCATATGAAGGCTATGAGGCAATCTGTGATTGTGTATTGGGAAAACCTGAACATTGTTTTACAATATTCAAAATTATTCATGACATCAGAATTGCTGGTGACATGTAGGAATACAGCAAATATTCGATATTGAGTTTTCGTTTCAGAATTGATGACGAAGATCCAAGATGAATAGACATCCTTGAGAAACAAAGATTAAAACTTGATTTCTTTAATAACTAGAAAACAAATATCTGTTTTCTAAAAAGATTTAATGTCAAGAGGTGAAATCATAATGACACCTTGAATATGTGAGTGAACATCCTAATCATTATTTTCAAAATCCTTTTTGTTTCTTTTTACAAATATCATGAATTTTTGAATGAATGGGACCATTTGAAAGTTAGTTCAGGGTGTCAGACTGCACAGGAAAACATGAAATGTGTTCAAATAATTGGATTTTGAAAATAAACCGTGTCATAAACAAATCAAAATGAAAAAAACAAACAAACAAAACATTTTTTAAACACCTTACTGTCTTTGACTGACAGTCACGAGGCTCAGCAATAAAACACTTTAACCTCCACAATAAATATTGTAACTGAATTTAATTTTTGAAAATGAAAAATTGTTAATCGGTCATACACTCTAAAACAATGCTGGGTTAAGAACAACCCAAGTTGGGTTGAATATGGACAAACCCAGCGGTTGGGTTAAATGTTTTAATTAACTCAACTATGGTTTAAAAATGACTGGTATAAAAAGAACCCAAAATAGAAATGATTAATCAGACACATAATTACTAGAGGCAACAATAATAATCAAAAGGTGAACATTTATTAATAAGCAATTTAATAAATGTTTATTGTTTAATTATTATTCATTAAACTTATTAATAAATGTTCATTTATAAACATATTAATACATGTTAATTTCCAACATATTTTGGGTTCATTTTAAGCAAAAAATACAAAAAATGGTTGGTAATTGCTGGTTTTGTCCTTTTTTAACCCAACTTGGGTTGTTTTTAACCCAGTACTTTTTAGAGTGTATATTAAATATTAGTATTTTTTTGGACAGAGCTGAATCGGCTGTTGAGAATGAAGGTGCCGCTCTTCTTCTCTCGCTCTCTTCCTCCTGGAAACTTTTTAGTGACGTGATGATGATGTTTCAATGAGGGAAAAGGGCACTGATGGAAAATTATGGCTTTCAAAAAAATCCCTCTACATTCTCGTCATTAAAAACTATGAAACCCACCTCATGTAAGGTGAAGTCAGACTAACATCATATCATAAAAAATATCAGCAACACTTTATTTTGATGGTCCCCTTTAGACATTCCTTTGACTATAAATAACGTTACACCTACATGTCAACTATAAGTATTAGTAGACTGTTAGGGTTAGTAGAATAAGTTGACATGTACTTGTGACATTAAGTCGAATGTCCGTTGGAGCATCAAAATAGCAGATATTAAGCAGACAGTCTAATACTCTGAGAGTTAGTTGACATGTTGCAAAGTTACTTATAGTTAGTAGAATGTCAAAAGTGGACCACTGAAATAAATTGTTACCAGAAATTTAACAGATATTAATAAATCCATCAAAATATAGATTCGTAGGTTTCAAAATAAATCATATCAGAATTGTTGGTAACACTTTAGCATACACTCTAAAAAATGCTGGGTTAAAAACAACCCAAGTTGGGTTGAAAATGGACAAACCCAGCGATTGGGTTGTTTTGACCCAGCAGTTGGGTTAAATGTTTGCCCAACCTGCTGGGTAGTTTTATTTAACCCAACAATTGTTTACAAATTACTATATGTCTGGCTTAAAATGAACCCAAAATAGGTTGGAAATTAAAAATCAGACTCATAATTACTAGAGGCAACAATAATAATCAAAAAGATGAGCATTTATTAATAAGCAATTTAATAAATGTTTATTGTTTAAATATTATTCAAAAAAAGTATTAATAAATGTTTGTTTATTAAACATATTAATAAATGTTAATTTCCAACATATTTTGGGTTCATTTTAAGCAAGAAATACAGTAATTTTTAAACAATATTTGGGTTAAATAAAACTACCCAGCAGGTTGGGCAAACATTTAACCCAGCCGCTGGGTTAAAACAACCCAATCGCTGGGTTTGTCCATTTTCAACCCAACTTGGGTTGTTTTTAACCCAGCATTTTTTAGAGTGTAGGGAACACATATAAACTATTAACTACGACTACGACCCTCAGTAAACTCTCTAATTTACTGCTTATTAATTGTTAGTAAGGAGGTAACACTTTATAAGTTTCTATAGTTAAACATTAGTTAAAGTATTAACTAACATGAATTAACAATGAGCAATACATTTGTTACTGTATTTACTAATCTTCGTTAACGTTAGTTAATGAAAACAGCAGTTCATTGTTTGTTCATGTTAGTTCACAGTGCATTAACTGATGTTAACCTAAACAACTCTTGATTTTAATAATGTATTAGTAAATGCTGAAATTAACATTAACAAAGATTAATAAATGATGTATAAGTGCAGTTCATTATTAGTTAACTAATAATATTACAAAAAAATCAAATGGTTAATTAGCCATTCATGTTTCAAAGGCCCCAGTTGTTATGGTGTTTTCTGCAGTAATTTCTCTCTAAATCAAAAGAACATCATATATGGTGTCATATAATGGAATAACTGTTTCTTCAGAGGGATTTCAGAATGTTTCTCATTGGGTCACAGGCAGTATTGTGCACTTTACACATTTAGTTCCCTTCAAAGTCAGCATGAGCCACAAACTGTGACAGGCTTTTCTTTTATATTGTGATATATATATATATCTGAGTGAAACAGCTTCTCGAATAAGGGAAAAAATGTAGGATGGGACTCGATTTTGTCCGTCGGGAATCGATTGGATCACTGTCAATGTGATTGTTTCATGTGAGGGAGAGGCTGTTTGATAATAATCATGTGCACAGATAAATCATTCATAATAAACACTGCAATATTCTATAAAATAATAAGAAATGTTGATTCTGATTTCATGGTGTCTTTCAAATAAATAAAGCCGGGGTTTGGAGTTTTTGGACACTCTTTAAAAATGTGTATAATATTCCATATTTTTGCTTAGTTTAATATGTTCTATAGCTTTTGTGGCTGAAATATAACCTCTTATATCATGATTTGGATGCTATAGAGTGTAAAAACTTATTTTCAAACAATACAGAGGCTCAATGAAAGGTGTTGGTAAAGTAGGTCAGCACTAGTGTAGCGTGATGTAAAGATGGTTGTTCATGTTATTAATCAAAGGTGTTATTCCGTTTTACCAAGAAACGTTGAATGGGATGAATGTAAAGAATGAACGACCCCGGCAAGAAATGAATAGTCGCTCTTTATTACACTATTGTTGATGGGAACTTCTGATCAACTTCTCTTGAATAGAGTTTTAAACTTAACACCCACGTCATCTTCATCATCATGTGCTATATGAATCTTTATGTTTCTGCCCAGGATATACGGTATATGGTCATTCTACAAAACGGGTGTCCTTTGTGTCTCTCATATTGTGTGATTTTTTTTTTGTGGGGGGGGGTGTTTTTTATGAAAACAAAATATACAGAATATAAGCTAGCAGTATTTATAGATTCTATAAACCTTTATGCTTTACAGGCATAATCTACTAATAAGTGAACACTGAGAGAACTGTTACCAGCAAACAACTGAAATGTGTGTAGAAATAGCAGCATTAAATTCTCTTTCTAAGAAGCACCTTCCAGTTTCACAGCCTCGCAGTTTGTAATGTTGAATTAAACTTCAGCCTTCCCAGCTATGTTCTATATATGTTCTAAAAACCTGTCACTGTCGTTCCCATTAAGTTATGAAAACGTTACTTTTGAATGTTCAAAACGTCCAGTGTGAACGTTAAGGAAACATTCCATTTTATCATTCTTCAAACATCATGGAATGTTACTTTTGATTTTTCTCTGAACATTCTGAAACAAGTAACATTTTAAAAATGAACGTCCTAAAACATTTCAGAATAAAAAACTCTCCATTAATGTATAAATATCATTTTTGTGCTAACGTTTAGAGAACATTATTAAAGAGCGTATAAAGCCGCTCGGAGTCCACAGTAAGAAGAAAGAGCACTACTGACCACATCAAACGTGATGTGCAGAGGATTTTTTTTAATGACCCTACAAGTTTACTTTAACCAGCAAAATATGAAGAGAATATTTTTATATTTTTTAAATATTTTAAAATATGAGGGAAGAACAAAATACTAAACTTAGTGAAGGTATTTATCTGACAAAATTATTTAGCAAAAAATTCAAACAGATACAGGTTTTAGAAAAACAAAAAAGCTCACAGGATAAAGAAAACATTGACTGCAACATAATCAGTTATTAATATTTCATTGGTTCTCTCTTGTTTTTGCATGTGTTAATAATTTCTTTGAATGACAATCTGGCCAAAAATTATGTCGCACAATTTGTCATGTTTCATTGAGTTATCTTTGAGTGACTCCAAGCACAACTACTATTTTTAATAATATTTGAATAAAGGGTGAAGATCCAATGCTGGACATCACTTCTCTCCACTACTGTATGTCCGTTCATTGACTTTCCAACTGACTGTCAAACCATGTGGCAAAAGTAAACCTCTTTTATGATTTCGGGCTTCCCTGCAGTTGTTGGAGCCGTTAATGATGAAACTCATGTTCACATCATCACTCCCACTGTAAATGAGGTGATGTATATCAATAGAAAAGGATTCTACACCATCAATCATTTCTGATAACTTTGCAAAATGAAAAGCATTTTTTTTTTTTTTTATAAATTTAAAGATTAAAGTTTCATTTAATGATTTTATTGTAATAACATTAAATGATTGGTGTGGTGCTGCAGTGACCCTTGGCTGATTCAGTGGTTGGGGGGGTGGCCATTTTTGGTTGACCCAATTAATGTAATTATAATAAAATCATTTCATTAAGGCAATGAAACTTTAATATTTAAAGGGTAGGTAACACACACAGTTTCTGCCAATCTCATCTTAATCTTGAGTACCTGTAGTATTGCATCCTTCATATCTCCGAAAAGTCTTTAGTTTTATCATATTTATAAAAGATACACACGCTGTACCGAGTCTTTCTGAAAAAAGCCGAGCTCCTGGGGGCGTGTCTGCCGTGGGCGGAGCTACAGAGTCACGAGAGCGCAGCTTTTGCACAGAGATTTTTATTTTATTTTATTTTATCCCATATTTTACCAGGAAAAATCCCATTGAGATAAAAATCTCTTCTACCAGGGAGTCCTGGCCAAAATGGCAGCACACAAAGTTTCACACAAAAATATTTCAAGACAAACAATCCAGCTCTCAAAACTAACAAAATAGGCTATATAAATTTTAAGTAAAACAAGAACATGATTCTTTCAAATAAGACACCAAAAGGTTTCTAAAAATATTTAAAGATGGGAGCACGTCTAGCATCAAAATACTCTGCATTTCATTCCATAATCTAGGCGCATAACAAGAAAAGGCAGTTTTACCGAACTCGGAGTATGATCTAGGCACAGTTAAAAGTAATTTAAAAGGAGATATAGTTTTATAACAACCAGAACAATAAGATAAGAGACTACAGACATACAAAGGCAGTTTACCTATTAGAGCTTTGGCAATAAACATCAACATATGCATTTTTCTCCTCTGATACAAGGAGGGCCAGCCGACCAAATCAAACAAAGTGCAATGATGGGTACGTGTAGGAGCATTAGTCACAAATCGTATTGCAGCATGGTATATACAATCATATTTTTTTAGTGTAGATACATTAGCATGCATATAAATCACATCGCCATAGTCCAGCACAGAAAGAAAACAACTTTGAATAAATCTCTTTTTTGCTTCAAAAGGAAGACATTTCTTTAAATGAAAAAGAAACCCCAATTTGGGTCATCTGCAAGCTGAGACATCATTATAAATAAAAGAGAACACAAACGTTAGTGTTGTTTACATGAGGCAGTTTTACTCTCCGCCCGTGATCTGCAAATCCAACTGGGACCTGTTTACAAAACATTCATCACCGAAATCCCGGGAACAAACAAACATACATGCACAACTCCGCTGCTGCCCCGGAAAAACAAACTTCATCCACTGTTCCCTTAACACTGGGTTCTTTGGGAAGCTGAAAAGGGTAATCTTTCCCTCACAACCAAAATCACACTCCTTTTTCGGCGTCTCAATCAGCTCCCTAGCTCGTGAATCAGTGTATCGTGAAAATGAACGTGGCCGACTCCCTGATGACTACTGTACTAGGGAGCTGATTAGGACACAGCCATTGTTGAATAATCTCTCGGCTTCCGTATCCCGAACGAAGCGCACTGATGGGCGGCTCTTGCTCTGGATGAAGTGTGCGCGCACGCTTATCAGGGAGAAGTGCCCATACAAGGAATTCCACCCTGTGTTACGTGATAAAGGCCATACTAGCAAAAAATTTGTGTCCACAACTGGAAGTACACTCTAAAAAATGCTGGGTTAAAAACAACCCAAGTTGGGTTGAAAATGGACAAACCCAGCGATTGGGTTGTTTTAACCCAGCGGCTGGGTTAAATGTTTGCCCAACCTGCTGGGTAGTTTTATTTAACCCAAATATTGTTTAAAAATTACTGTATTTCTTGCTTAAAATGAACCCAAAATATGTTGGAAATTAACATTTATTAATATGTTTAATAAACAAACATTTATTGATACTTTTTTTGAATAATATTTAAACAATAAACATTTATTAAATTGCTTATTAATAAATGCTCATCTTTTTGATTATTATTGTTGCCTCTAGTAATTATGAGTCTGATTTTTAATTTCCAACCTATTTTGGGTTCATTTTAAGCCAGACATATAGTAATTTGTAAACAATTGTTGGGTTAAAGAAAACTACCCAGCAGGTTGGGCAAACATTTAACCCAACTGCTGGGTCAAAACAACCCAATCGCTGGGTTTGTCCATTTTCAACCCAACTCGGGTCGTTTTTAACCCAGCATTTTTTAGAGTGTAGTGTGTCAGTAGGAAATATCAGGTCACATTTCCAAACATTCATTCTGTCATAAATTGTAATAATCCAGTGAGATTTTTGAATACACAAGGAGTCTGACACACTCTAAAAACTGCTGGGTTAAATATGGACAAAACCAGGGATTGGGTTGTTTTCACCCAGCCATTTTTTTCAACCAATTTTGGATTTATTTTTTTAGCCAGCAATATAGTAATATAGTAAAAGGCGTGTTTTTGCTCACCCCCAAATAGGGGCAAATTTGTGGGGTATTTTAAGCTGAAACTTGACCAGACCAGAGACTTATCATCATGTGAAAGAGGGCATAATAGGTGCCTTTTAACCCAACCTGCTGGGTTTGTCCATATTTTACCCAGCTTGGTTTTTTTTAACCCAGCATTTTTTAGAGTGCAACAGCCGGTGCTCCACACGGAGATCTGATCTCTCCATCATCGAATCCGTCTGTGATTACATGAAGAAACAGATGAAACTGAGACAAACTAAATCCAGAAGAACTGTGGCATTGTCTCTTAAGGCTGGTTCACACTGTGCGATTTATAACAGTCCTTTAGGATTGTTGCTTGTCAGACTGTACGAACATGATCCTCTTCTCACACTGTGGGATCTCAGCTGTCATTAATGTCAGACTGTACGACAGTCAAGATGCGTTAAAAACGGACGCGCGCATGAAAATCTTTCCGGAGTTTTACTTCATCAAAACATACACATTCGATGACAGTGAGCTGCGTTACACACGGGACTGAAATGGTGGCTAACAAAGACATCTCTAGCGTTAATTTTGATCACGTCTTGTCTTGAAAAATGAAGACAATTTGACGTTCGTCGTAGGAGAAGTCACACTGCAGGATTGTGCGCCAAATCTTCTGACACTGCCAGAATTTCGTCGGAGGTCAAATTTGATCGCAGCGGTCATTAACCGGCTGTCTGTGAACATGTCAAACTAGCGATCAAAGACTACAGATTTTAGGCTAGGATTATAGGAATCTTTTAAGATTTGCAAAATTTGCAAACCCGGCTTAAGACGCTTAAAGAAACCGACCTGCAAAGATACAGTACTGTGAAGAGTTTGAGGCACTTGATGCTTTAAAAATACTGTCATAGATTTTATTTATCAATTAACTTCTATTAACTAAATCAAATAAATATTTGGCGTGATCGCCCTCTGTGTTTAAAACAGCTTTTGTCCAGGTACACATGCGCATCTTTGCAGGAAGGTTTCTTCAAGCGTCTTGGAGACTTTGCTGTAGTTCTTCTGGATTTAGTTTGTCTCAGTTTCATCTGTTTCTTCATGTAATCACAGACGGATTCGATGATGGAGAGATCAGATCTCCGTGTGGAGCACCGGCTGTTGTCAGACTACTTGTGTATTCAAAAATCTCACTCTATTATTAAAATTAATGACAGAATGAATGTTTGGAAATGTGAACTGACGTTTCCTACTGACACACTACAGCAAAAGATATAAATAACTGGCTTAAAACACTTTTTAGGGGGTTGAAAATACTGACGTGCCTGAGACTTTTGCACAGCATGTCTCCTCATTTACAGTGGGAGTGATGATGTGAACATGAGTTTCATCATCAACGGCTCCAACAACTGCAGGGAAGCCCGAAATCCTCATAAAAGAGCTTTACTTTTGCCACATGGTTTGACGGACAGTTGGAAAGTCGATGAACGGACATACAGTAGTGGCCAGAAGTGATGTCCAGCATAGGAAGATTGACATCTTCACCCTTTATTCAAATATTATAAAAAATGTGTTCAAGATTTTGCTACCACTTGTACAATAAGGTTCAATAGTTAACATGAACTGCACTTCTACAGCATTTATTATTCTTTGTTAATGTTAATTTCATCATTTACTAATAATTTATTAAAATCAAGAGTTGTATTTGTTAACATTAGTTAATGCACTGTGAACAAAGAATGAACAACAGTATTTTTATTAACTAACATTAACAAAGATGAACAAACACAGTAATAAATGTGTTGCTCATTGTTAATTCATGTTAGTTAATACATTATGTAATATTAACAAATGAATCTTATTGTAA
This sequence comes from Anabarilius grahami, assembly GCA_003731715.1. Classification (NCBI taxonomy): domain Eukaryota; kingdom Metazoa; phylum Chordata; class Actinopteri; order Cypriniformes; family Xenocyprididae; genus Anabarilius; species Anabarilius grahami. The sequence goes on from RJVU01061435.1 coordinate 314,524, forward strand.
AATGTTACCGAGATTTTGTAAGCATATTGCGTAGTTGTGCTTAGAGTAAATTGTTTTAATTTGTGATAACGCAATGAAACATGACAAATTGTTCAACATAATTTTTGGCCAGGCTGTCATACAAAGAAATTATGAACACATGCAAAAACAAGAGAGAACCCATGAAATATTAATAACTGATTATGATGTATAGTCAATGTTTGTTTTTTTTTTCCCTCTGAGCTTTTTTGTTGATCTAAAACCTGTATCTGTAGTTTCCCTCTTTTGCTAATTAAATTTTTAAGGTAAAACACCTTCACTAAGTTTTTTTTTCTTCCCTCATATTTAAAAAAAAAAAAAAAAATCCTCATATTTTGATGATTTAAGCAAACTTGTAGGTAGGGTCATTAAAAAACTCATAAATTTTGGCCTTTTTGAATCACACTTATTCTCAAGTCTAGGAAATAAGACTAAAATGACATAATTTTTTGAATTTTGATACACTTTATTCTAAAATTATACTCTGCAGCTTTATACAGAACTTTGAATGAACGTTCTAAAAAGAACGTTGATCATAACTTTGAGAATTAACCTTGACAGAACATTCTGAAAACGTTCCCTGTCATCTAGGTTGTTTCTGCCAACCTTGTTATCTTTCTGAAGACATTTAATGATATATAAACACAAACATTATACTTGTCTGACTGAATTAGTCACATTCAAATGAAAAAGTCACGCCTTGCTCCCCCATATAGAGTAATATGACTAAAACTCCCTCTCTTGCACATTCATTCTTTACATCAATTAAATGGAACTAGAACATACATATGCGTGTAAAATGCACAAGCTGGGACTTCCAGTGTTATGTTTCCACATCTCACCTAACTACCAACTATGGGTGTGGCATAACTGGCGTCGAGCTTTACGTCATCGACTCGAACGTAACGTAAGCGTACAAGCCCGCGCTCTCCCCCTGGCGGAGAAGACGAGAGAACGCTCGCTCATAATGGGTTGTGAAAGTGGAAAGTACCTTATGGAAATCCCCTACTGGCTTTTATGTACTGGTTTCAATCGGGCTGTCTAAACTAATAGAGCGTAGACTTCGCCGTGTTTTGGACGCGTTTCATGCGAGCAGTGAAATCCAGTGGATCTCTTAAAGCGCCATGGACGATTAAAGTGGACTGAGTGAAGTAGCAGCAGAGCCAGAGCATCTTATGGGCTTTGTTGGTGGATACCGACATATTGAACAGGTAAGAGTTGTCCGATTCATCGCTGCCCGTTCCCTCACCTCTCTAATGTCGCGTCCAGACTCTATCCTAAAGCAAGCGAGGTTGATTTCTCCCATATTGTCTCAAGCTCAAACGGCAGGCTGTCTTGCACGGACGGATACAGTCTTGAACGCCACGGATTTGACAGCCATTGTTTGCGAAGACGTCACTTATCAGCGATTAAGAACATTAAACGGAGAAAACGTTCTATTGTTGCCATGGGGACATATCGCTTCCTTTCGAGTGTTACAGTGTTGCATTGTCTGAGGGCTTCTGTCAAGTCAATTACGTAATTCGAGCGTCAGCAACTGATGTTACAATATTTTCGCATCGCTCTCTATTGTCTCCGTTGCGCTTTGTGTTTAATAAAACTGTGGACCGCCGCTTTGTCGCTTTTCCCCACGACAACAACGTTGCGAATATTTCGCGAGAGGTATTTAAGGGAACACTGTCTGAATAAGTTGTCCCTAAAGAACCTCGGCAGCTGAGACAAATAAATGGTGCCCTTGCAGTCAATGGCATTTAAAGCCGCCAGGTTCCAGTCAGCGTGTCTGAACCCAGCTATTATATTAACCAGAAGTAGTTTTGGAGAATTCACTGTGGGGGTGGACTAAGAAAGATCTTCGCCTTTCACTCATCTGACCTCAAGAGCCTGGAATACACCAGCAGCTTTCAGGGGCCACCATCAGTCTTTCAGTTCTTCACCTTTTAGGGTGGAGGGAAATGAGGGGAAATTCTTGTTTGTAGCACATGGTCGTGGGCTGAGCGCTCCTGACAATGGTGTTTTTGTTTCATGTCTTCTTTCGCAGAGATAGATTGGTTCCCCACTCCAGATCGCCATGTCCCAGGGCCAGAACTTCCTGCCCAAGTTCCTGTTCGTGAGTAACCTCCTGAAGGCCGTCAAAATCAGAGAGCGGGTGCCCAATGACGTGGTCAAGCCTTCGGCCAGCAGCGGCCTGATCCATCACCTGCATAGCATGCATCGCTACACCCTGGAGATGATCCGCATGAGCCAGTTCCCGCAGGCCTTCCGCGAGGTCATCCAGGCGGCCATCTTGGACCGGGCCATGCAGAGCTCGCTGGAGCAGGAGAAGAGGTTGAACTGGTGCCGCGAGGTCAAGAAGCTGGTGCCCCTGAGAACGAACGGTAACTATGGCGTGATTTTATCGGCTAGAAGTCGCAGCTCCCTTCAAACGAAACAATTTTGAACCATTTGTGCTGGCTTATGTTAACTAGATAAAGTTTTTCGAAACAAACTTTGAAGTTGGCTTGAGAAAGAAAAACTTGAATTTTGAAGGTGTTCGGTTTGTAGTTTTAAGTTTTAGTTTAGTAGTTTTAAAAGCTAGCTAGCTAGGATAGATAGAATGGTGTCTTGCGTTTTCCTTCGAATGAAACGGCGACATTAAAGTTTCTTTTAAACCATTTGTATTGGTTTATATTAATTAACTCGATAGAAAAGTTTTGAAGTTGGCTTGAGAAAGCCTGACCAGAAAGTTTGAAGTAGTTTTAAAAGCTTGAATTTTGAAGGTTTTCGGGTTTGTAATTGTTTTAGTTTAGTAGTTTTAAAAGCTAGCTAGCAAAAATAGATAGATAGATAGATAGATAGATAGATAGATAGATAGATAGATAGATAGATAGATAGATAGATAGATAGATAGGAAGCTTAAATGAGTCTCAATGGCTTAGAAATAGTACACAAAATGGCCGCTTGAATTGAGTCTAATGGCAGAAGCAGTTTAAATTTGAATTTTGACTTGAGTTTGAACTGTCTTGGCTCATTTGAACATTCCGTCCATATAAGTCTATGGGATTTTTCAGAGGTTTAATCATACTTTTTTAGGAAACCCTCGACCAGTTGAATAATTCAAGGATAGACAAGAAATGGCTTTTTTAATTCTTAAAAAATAAATAAAATTGCATAAATTATTCTTGAACTGACCAAAGTATTTAAAGGGACAATGTTACATTAAAAACTTACATTTTAACAATATATGTTACAGTTTTTATGTTAAAAACATTATTGTTTTATATGGAATTGTTCTATAGTTTATACTGTATTTAATGTAATTACATCAGAAGTAACTGTAATTAAATTACAGAAAAATTCAGAGTAATTCCTTCCCATTTCAAGGGAAAAGTAATTAAATTACAGTAATTAATTACTTAGTAATGCACATTATAGCTAGTAATAGGCTGATATGCAAATAATCAATCACTATTTTGCCATTTTTTTGGGCTGATAATCATGTCTGCTTGGTCATTTAACAAAAGTGATACTACTTTTTATTCAGTTCATCACAGTGTTTTTATAAACATTTTAATTCCTTTCGTTATCAGAATGATAACTTCTAGATATCACCAAAAAAAGCCATATCGTTAGACCACTTAAAAAAAAACAGTGCTTCACAGCAGACGGGAAAATCCTGCACTGTCTGTCACACTGATGTTTTTCCCCCTTAATTCTACTGCACAATTTGATTAAAGGGGCCGTGCCGTGATGCTGGGCTCACAGTGAGCTCTTTATGACTCTGACGTTGCTCTTGCTAACTCAGGGTCAGGTCGCGCTGCTTTTCTCTTATGAGTAATGCTGCAGGGGAAACTTCTCTGTACTTGCCATTGTTGCTCCATTGTACAGTCACTAGTTACTGTAACTGAAATTAGGTAAAAGCAGATTACACACATCTCATTTTCTCATTACATTTATCTGAAATGGTCAACAATCTACTGTTGCTTGTTTGGTAGTTTCATTATTTTATGCAGTTGTGTTAGTATGTCATTTTTGTCATGTCTTGTTCCTGGTAGTGGATAGTTTCTCGTTCTTGTATTCTGGTAAATTTCTTGCTTTTTTGCTGGACAGCACAGATTTTTCCTCATAATGAAACGGGAATTTCCTGTTTTAAATCACACAGGATTATGAAAGCTCTATACTGGAATATGTTTAAAACAGATTGCGCTGATATGATCCGTAACAGAATATAGAGGGGAACTGGAATAAATATAACACTCAAATGTAATTACGTAATACACAATGGCCATCTCAGATTTGCTCACAGGGGTCAGGTTTCCTTCAAAAGTTGTATCTGTCTTAATTTTCTGTCCTGATTTTAAAAAAGGCCTTCTGCATGAATATAACAACTTCCTAGTTCAAAAAACGGCTGTTTGCATAAACTGTACATTTTAGACTGTGTTTGTATTTTACTGATTTATAAAGTGCCTCTTTAGGATTTCAAGGTTAGTCAAATAGTTTGATCAATAGTCTGATGTCACTATTGAAGCAGAGGATATGTCTAAAGTTGGAGGATGTGTTTTGTATTTACATTTAGAGCTGCACGATTCTGGATAAAATGAGAATCACGATTGTTTGGTTTCATATAGAGATCACGATTCGGAATATACAACTAAACAAAATAACATGTAATTTATGAGAGGTTCCGACAAAATATTAATTGCTGGAATTTTTTTTTTTAATTTGAATAAATTATTTATAAATGAATTTATTGACTCATTAATAAATACTTGTTTCATTACTGGATGAATCAGTGTTTTTGATCGAATCTTTTGAATGAATGATTGAATGACAAATACATTTTTTTAATAGTCACTTGTCACCAACTAGTGGCGTAAGATGTAATTGATGCAACCGTTATTTGAAGCGCCAAGTTAGTTTGGTCTATTTTGATTGCTATCGTAGACATCAGTGTTTATATCCTAACTTTAAACATTTATCTCAGTACACAGCAAAATCCCCAGAGTTAAATCAACTCTGCTCAGATTACATATGGTCCCTCTCTATATAGTTTTAAAGTAACACTGAAGCAGAGTTAATGTTAATGAAATAATTAAGTGATTAATTAAGTTATGATTGAGCATTAGTGATGAACACCTGCTGTTAACAAGCAGAGTCACTGAAGAGAAACACAAGAACTGCAACTGACTTCCAACCACAGCCTTTAATGAAATCAACTGAAGATAAAAGACATTAAATCTCTCAAGATCTGATTAAACAACTCCACAAACAGCATATTATTTCATTAACTTTAACTCTGCTTCAGTGTTATTTTAACTCTATGTAGAGAGGGGCCATATGTTCTCTGAGCAGAGTTGACTTAACTCTGGGGATTTTGCTTTGTACTTCTGTGATGATGTGAATATTTTAACATAGAAATAACTACTGTGTGGTTTGAAACGGCTCTCTCTGGATCAGCACGGCAGCACGAACACAGATTTGAATGTTCCGGTATGATTTTGTCAAAGGTTTAATGGACAACGCAAATCGTTGTCATTAAAAAAAAGAAGATGCCGTGGGTGTTTGAATCGAGATCACAATCTTTTTACGATTAATCGTGCAGCTCTATTTACGTTTATGCCTTTATTGAAAGCAACTTACATTGCATTCAAGGGACTAATTTTTTATTATAATTGTTGTTGTTGTTGTTGTTGTTGTTGTTGTTATTATTATTATTATTATTATTGTTGTTATTAGTTTTTGTATTCCCAGGGAATTGAACCCATGACCTTTGCACCATTACTCTACTGTTGAGCTATAGGAATAAATTGTATTAATTACCATTAGTGTGTACAATAATATTTATTGATTGTTTTTATATATATATATATATATTATAC
>RJVU01061435.1:320518-347010 GCA_003731715.1 Anabarilius grahami
ATTATTATATTTTGAAAGAAATGCAAATAAAAACTTTATTCTCTCCATTTCATCAACTTGTTTCAGAGTAAATGGTATCAGTTATAAACACAGTACTTAAACAATACATAAGCACATTTTACATTAATATTAACACACATTAACTAAATTCTGAAGATAAAATTAATATTTCTTAACTTTTTGAATGTTATTAATTTTATAAGTACAGTTAATATTGAACATCAAACTGGTTTCTTTTCAGTGCATTTTCCTTACACAAAGCTCAAATTCAGTGCATTTTCCTGCCCTCTTTTGATTGACAGGATATATCGGCCCTGACTATCGGTTGTTTTTAAACTATCGGCCGATAGTGTGAAAATTTGTTTTATTGTCGATACTGATTATTGGCCGATATATCGGTGCATTTATATGTATAAGTATTTCTTTATTTTCTATTAAACCCCATTACATTTATACAACATATGAGTACTGGACTAAATTGGAATGGACTAATTGACATGGATAATGACTGCTGACAAGTCGAGACAAAAATGTCTGAGGCAAAATTACAAAGCTTTAGGTTAAATAGTTTGTGTGTTCATTAATTACAAAAACAAGTGTTAAATTCTGATCAGATGGTATCACAGTAAAATCAGAGAACTGGACAATGTTATCATATTTCCATAATGCTTAATCACAAGGCTCCACTTTTCTCCTGTGACCATTATTGCTGTACGTGTTGAAAAGGATGTGGTTGTATAGCAGGTGTTGTTTGTATCCACATTTTGTGTGTTCGTTTTCTGCTCTTTATTGTATTGGGGAAGCTGATTTGAAACTGTAACTTCCCATGTGGCAAGTTTCACATAATTTAAGTGTTTAAATACAGTCAAGCTAAAAAAGATGGTAATCTACACTGCAAACTTAACAGAAAGTAGCTAACTACTTTATTTAAGGAGGGAATATCTTTATAAATATGTAACTTGAATCAAACTTGAACAGAACAAAATGTAATCAAAAACAGTGATGAGCAGAAACATTAAATTTAATAAAAAATAAATGTGCAGGGACAAATTGGTGAATCTCCTATGATATAAAGTCCAAATGAATTGCGTCAAAGAGGACATTGAGCTCGATCTGCTGTAAATCTGCATTCTCAAGCAATGTGGCAAAAAAAACGCAACTCGTTGGAAATTTGTTACTGGAAAAAATACTTATTTTGAAAAGTGCTTCTGGAAAATGTGGTTCAGTTAGGTATTGTTATAAGTTAACATCACTACTTTTAGATAGTTGGAGTTTGCAAGCTTCACATTCAGATCCATTTGTTTATGAGAGTATGATTTAGAGGTACAACAACACCTTTCTTTACCTATTGTTGACGGTCCTACAGAAACTTACTCTTGTGTAACAGAAAACAGTTTATTATGCTCTGTACAAAAAGTTTCCATATACAAACCAGTTAAAACCTCCCTCTACTTAGGAACATTTTGTCTTTGTGTTGATAGCAGGTTTAAAGAACAGGAACTAGATCATATGTTCAGACTTCCCTTATCAGCCCTAGAGAGGGCATAGGCACGGGCGCAGGCATTCCTGTACAACATTGCCCCTCCTCTCTGGAAAGTCCAGATGCTTTATATCATGGCTCTGGTGTCAAGAGGAGTCAAGGGAAAGAAAAAGTTGAAGTGAAGCCCTTATGGCGCTTAATCAGAGAATCACATACTAGGGAAATTCCTCACAGTTGTGCGCAGGCTGTTTCACACAAGCACACATGCAAATGCGTATGAATGCATTCGCGCACACATGTTGCACAACATCAGAAAGAACACTGAATCTAGGCCATGGGTATAGCGCTGCAGTGCATGCTCTTTTTACTTACAGGTTGTTTTCCCTTTGAACTGCAATGGTTACAGTAAAGTTACTGATTTACAAAAGTATTTTGAGATTTGTAAATAATTCCCTATAGGTAGCCTGACATGTCCAAATTGCTGTTGGGGTGTTATGAGAAGTTGATTTAAATGCTTTTGCAGAGATATGGTCACATGTCCTGTTTTAAAATGCACGCAGTTGGATGAAACGGATATCTTTAAACAGCTTTAACACCTCTGTGGAAATCCCCTGAATTGCTTTTATCTCATCCTTAATCTTGCTTCTTGACAAATACAGCTGAACTAACCTTTAGGTGTAAAAGATATTGCTGTCAATGTATGCAACAACAAAGCAAAGATTGTATAGTTTTCATTTTCTCAGAATTATATTTTGTTGCTATGTAATACATGTCAACAGGTTGCTAAGGCTCTCTCAGTTATGGCAATCTAGATGATTGCGAAAGTCCAAACAGGAACTGCAAGTTTCGTAGCCTTTTTGTGAATGCATGAATAACTCCTTTATGAACTTTTATGACCTGAGGTTTTTTTGTTTTTTTCCAAAGTAAAGTCAAATCTCTAAGTGAGTCTATCTGCAAACGTCATGATGCAAGATGATCCTTCAGGACATCCAATGTATAATGGCAGACCTGCATGTTTGTGCCCATTTGTGATTAATTACTCTGAAGCTGCAGGAAAATAATGTCCTGATGGTGCCACAAGTCCCAAGCCCTTGTGACTATCCTGAGGTTTCCTGTGTTTGTGTGTTTTCATTCAGGTGATGGGAACTGCCTGCTCCACGCAGCCTCTCAGTACCTGCTGGGGGTTCAGGACACGGACCTGGTGCTTCGGAAGGCTCTTTATGCAGTCCTGAAGGAAACAGACACTAGTAACTTTAGAACACGCTTTCAAACAGAGCTGCTGCACTCTCAGGAGTTCACCCAGACTGGCCTGCGATACAGCACTTTGGTAAGCACTTCCACCTTCACAGCCAACTTGTAAAATTGTCCTTTGTCTGGCATAAACAGCCTGTCAAAAGATCTAAACATTGTCCTTTTGATATGAGAACTCACGGATATTTGCTATTTGTTTTGTCTCTCAGAACTGGGAGGAGGAATGGGTTAAGATTGTAGAAATGGCTTCTCCAGTTTCCAGCAGTAATGGCTTACAGTTTGACTCTTTGGAGGATATTCACATCTTTGTGCTTTCAAATATTCTACGGAGGCCAATTATTGTTATTGCAGGTACGCATCCATATACAGCAGCATATCAATGGAATTGCACAAACACTTATTCATTGGATCAATAAAACGCTTCATTCTTTGAACACAAGTGCATTAACATGACCGATTTGTTTTATTCCTCAACAGACCAAGTACTTAGAAGTATGAAGTCTGGTTCCTCTTTTTCACCCCTCAATGTGGGGGGCATATACTTGCCTTTGCATTGGCCTCCAGGAGAATGCTACAAATATCCCATAGTTCTTGGCTATGACTCCCAGCACTTTGCACCCCTGATCACAATCAAAGACAGTGGCCCAGGTACGTCACTACTAGACATTGCACTACTCTTTAATGTGCTCAAGTTGGCCCAGTGTATTTGAATATTTGATCTTTGTGACCCATTCAGAGATCCGTGCGGTGCCGTTGATAAACCCGGGACGGGGAGGGTTTGAAGAGCTTCGAGTGCACTTTCTGACAGAGAAGGAGCAGCAGCAGAAGGAGAAATTGCTGAAAGACTACCTAATGCTTATAGAAATCCCTGTCATTGGCCTGGGCTACGATCCCACACAGATAATCACTGCAGCCAGGTATGAACTAAATACACTCTTTATTGAAGTCTTGCTGGTTAAGCTTGTTAAGAGGCCTTGTGAGAACACAAGAGTCTAAAATGCAACAAGTAGACAAGTAGAATTAGTTGTACTATTTACTTGGGATAAATACGTAGGCATTACCTAAAAAGTTGTGGTGCTTTGCCATGTACCTTTTTAAATCTTGAATCCTTCCTCCATCAGACTGGATGAAGGCAACCTACCTGAGGATATGAATCTGATGGAGGACTACCTACAACTGGTCAACCATGAGTATAAGCGCTGGCAAGAGGATAAGGAGTCTTTATGGGCACCCCAATCCCAGCGTCCCCCTCCCTTCTCAGTCTCCCAACTCTCCCTCATTGAGATCCGCTGTGCCACACCCCGCTGTACCTTCTACGTCTCGGTGGACACTCAGCCCCACTGTCATGAGTGCTTTGAAAAGCGGCAGGCGGGTCGGAAGCCCGAGGCCATTTCCAGCACAAACCAAACCTCATCCTCAGACCCAGAGAGCCGAGGGAGGCTGGAGCGCTCCGTCCTGCCTAGCCCGCGTTCTGCACCCCCTACGGCCCCCAGTCTAAGCCTTTACAGTGAGACTCATGCCATGAAGTGCAAGACACCCGGATGCTTGTTCACACTCAGTGTGGAGCACGACGGGCTGTGTGAACGCTGCTTTACGGCGAGGCAAAACCGGTCCGCCACCAACGGGCCGCCGCAAGGCCCTTCTCATGGCTGGTGCCATGGTCAGTGGTCGTCAGGCGGCCGGGAACGAGAGAAGGAAAGGGAGAGGGAACAAGAACGAGAAAGGGACACCGAGAGGTGTGTTATGTGTCGACAGGAGGTCTTTAGGATATTTAATGGTCTTTGCCCACCCTGCATGCAGAGGACTGCTGTTTCCGAGAGGGGGGATGCCCAGCAGCAGGAGCCTAGAACAGAGGCCTCACTGTGGGCACTACATAGGGAGACAGAGCGCACTGGCACCACCGGCCACACCTGGCAGACGCCTGCTGCCCGACAATGTAAACGCTCTGGCTGCCAATTCTTCGGAACACCAGAGAAACTGGGATTCTGCACTATATGTTATCTAGACTACCAGACCAATCACCGTAAGTGCAACTATTCTGAATCCACACAAAGTTCTTGTAGTATCTCTCTAATGAACAAGAAATATCTCTCAACTACAATAAGTTATAATGTCTCCACTTCCTGTTGGGTACAGGAAGCAATTTATAGGCATTGTAAAGTGGACCCCTGGAGCAAAGATGTGATTTTTGGCTGTTTTTGTTTGTATAGAGGCCACTCCTGCTATTGTCCAGCCCAGGCACACATCCGAGGCAGGTTTTCAGAACTGTCCGCGGTGCCGAGGTCAGGGCTGTGGTGCCGAGGGAAAGGCCATGCTGGAGGGTTACTGCAACAAGTGTTTTGTGAAGGAACAGAGTGCTAGACTCAACCAAGCTGCTAGCAGGGGCTCTCATTCCCCACCTCTTGTCACGGTAAGTGTCCTTATGTACTGTCGTTTGTTGTTGCTGTGGGGCTCTGCTTAAGTGTTGAAGAACCGATAAGACAACAAGCTCTGTTGTTTCTGTCCAGCGGGCCTCGAAACCACGTCCACCTCCGATGCTCACCCCGGCACAGTGTCGGCGTAGTGGATGTAAGAACCTCTCCCCTGGTTGCACGGACCTCTGCCCGGACTGCCTCAGCCGCGGCCAGCGAGAGGGTCGGCGTGCCCAGGCGCCCAAAGAGAAAAGCAAACAGCGCTGCAAGACGCAGGGCTGCGATCACTACGCCAATCAAGAGAAACAAGGCTACTGTAACGAATGTGACCACTTCAAGCAGATTTACCGAGGCTGATGTTAAGAAGGGCCCAGTTCATTGCGCATGCTGGTGAACACTCTTACACAAGGACCTTTTTGCCCAAAATCCCCCACCTGTCTTGGGCAGGGCCTAAAGAGCCCGGTGGTGCTGTAGAATTGGTGATTACCTCTCAAATGAAGTTTTGGTCATTTGTATCGTGTATAGAACTGATGTGAGATGCTAGCATACAGAAACTAATGATACACAATGACGTCTAGTCACACACCTGTGGCGTCTGCTGTTTATATTGAACAGGGTAATTAATTGCAAACTTTCTTGAAAAATTGAGGAGAGCATGTATAAGAATGAATCAGTTTAGCAACAAATTTGACCAAAGTTAATTTACCGAAAGATATGTCGCATCGCCACTGTGGACCGCAGAAAGCCAACAGGCCTTTTGGAAGTACAGGAATAAGACGTACAGGGTATGCAGAGACCACCGAAGGACAGCATTTGATAGTTTATTCATAAAATGTAGGTTAAGTGCCAATGAGAGCTCGCTAAGCGGAGCTCGAATTTCATTTCCTGCTGCACCATTTGATGTCTGCCAGCAGTACGGATCTGTTGCCTTTGAGAATGTTTTTGTTTACCATTGATCACTTCTTCGCAAGTCCTTCTTGCTCTTGAAACTATTTCACTTTTGCTTGCCTTGCTAAACTTCATATGACTTGGTCTGTTCTATTGAATGGATATGTTCATTTTTCTGTGGCTGAAAAATTCCTTAAGTGCAATGAAAACCCGATACTTGACACCTCCCCGATGTCTAGAGCAGGTGACAATAAATTAAGTTGAAGGAAATGGCCGTGCCAAAAAAACAAAAAGAGCTTAAAAAATTTTGACAAGATGTCTGGAATCCCCCTCCCGATAAACAGATAGGCGACAACAAATAAGTCCAAACATAAATACGCCCAGGTAGGAAACGCCCGCTCCTAGATCTGTGAATTCCCTGTCCAGCCACATTCTTTTGGTTGCACTACTCTCCTTTAAACACACAATGCCTCAGTCTATTCTTTGCATATGTTTAGTATGCACAAACTGACATTCTCTATTTGAATATTTCCGAAATATCTGCAAAGACGTACAGAGAAAAGATAGTTAGCTCCTGTGGCATCGTTTATAAAGAAATAACTGTCTGTGTTAAACATTCCCATCTTTGAAGTCCAATATTGTGCAAGCACATTTAGCTTTGTCTACTTGAGAATTAGATTCATGTGGGCCTATACAGAAATGTGCTTTGGATAAACGATACACAGAAAAATCTGCAGTCGAAACATAAATTTAAAGAGTGTCTACTCTTCAACTACTGGATCTGTTCAGTCAGTTCAGATCATCACAAACTTGCACAATACTTAATAAGCTGCTCTGGAATTAGGAACGGTACTTCTGACTTACAGTACATAGTGACATTCCAGTTATAGACCTAGAGGATGACGAGATAGAAATTTTGTGCAACCTTTCATATTCGTATGAAAAGCCTTGTTTTTTGGTTTGTTTGGTATTTATTCACAGCAAATATTATCTGTAATGTGTTTAAAGAATTATTTATATGTGGTCCTGGAATAAATTATTTTTAATAGAAAAACATAAACCAGTTTCCTGTGTCTGTTTACCTTTCTTGGAGCTTGAAATACATGTTAAAACAAGAAGCACTAGAAAGTGCTTATAAAACAGTTTATCTGTAGTGATGCACAAGTATATTACGTATTAAGAAAGTAACAATAGTATTGGTACTGGTAGCAAAACAATGTTACCATGCCAGTGGCTTCCACTAAATAACTAGTTGGGTAACTGTGGTTGGGTGAGTTCCCGATGACTGCTAGAGGCGGCACTATATACAAGTACGTAATCGCAGTGCCAGACGGACAGGTTGTAAGAATACACCAACAAAGTCACATAATGACATGGGTTGAGCTGTGAGGATTACTGACCAAAGAAAAATAACTTTGGCAACTATCCAGAAATCATAAAACCACGTTACACAACTAGTGTCCACTTTCATACCTCCACATTCACCTGAAAAAGTAGTCAAGGCTGCTCCAGAAAAAACTGCCGAATTGACCTTGTGAAACCAGCCAAAGAGAATCCCAGGTGGCAGCAGTGCAGATATCGGCCAAGAAAACCACTTAGAAGGCAGTCACTAAAAATGGTCTAATAGAGTGACAATTGAGATCTCTATACAAGGGCTGCAGTTAACATCCAAAGTATAGGATCAAATCCATGGTCCCTACACCACGAAGGGAAAGGTTTCTTAGACTATGTCTACATTAACCCGGATATATTTGAGAACAGCATTTTCCAAAAGTTTCTCATCCACACTGAAACATCAGAAAACGCAAAATTCACATTACTACGCATTCGTAAAAGCTCACTGAGATGATACAGATGGAACTTTATTACAGACATAATAAAGTTCTCATGCTCTTCTTCTAGCAAGATCATTTTATTTAGCAAAACCTGCACCATTCACAGATGCGTCCGGGTCGCACTCACTCAACATTACATTTTTGGTCTAAAACGCAACTGCTCTCATGTTTTGAAAGTGAAAGTGAAGTGACATGTGGCCAAGTATGGTGTCCCATACTCGGAATTTGTGCTCTGCATTTAACCCATCCAAGTGCACACACACAGCAGTGAACACACACACCGTGAACACACACCCGGAGCAGTGAGCAGCCATTGCTGCGGCGCCCGGGGAGCAGTTGGGGGTACGGTGCCTTGCTCAAGGGTCTCACCTCAGTCGTGGTATTGAGGGTGGGGAGAGCGCTGGACATTCACTCCCCTCACCGACAATCCCTGCCGGACCTGAGACTCGAACCCATGACCTTTGGGTTACAAGTCCGACTCTCTATCCATCAGGCCATGACTGCCCCGAAACATCTGTCTGCCCAGACAGATGTGACCCAGATCCGGCCCACATCTGGTACATGTGGATTACACACGTACCAGTTGTGGGCTGGATCTGGGCCAACACTACGTTGCTGTCAAGGAGGACAGCAATTGCGAATCAATTTTCTGTCATCTTTGCAGCACTGAGATATGAAGTGTATGCAAAGTAACATTTTAGCAACTGTGTGAAAGTGAGTAGCACATAACAGGCACGAGCAGTATAAAACATATCTATTGGTTCAATATGCGTGACATGATTAAACATGCATAATGGTTTTCAAATACCTTAGTTTTCATACAACGTGAAAACGTTTTCAAATGTATCCATTTTGGAAAGCATTTTCACAGGACAAAAGCGCATCTCAGGCCCCATTTACACTAGTGCATTTTCATTTTAAAATGCATAATTTTGGCTACAGTTACACCTGTCGTTTACACTACTCTGGTGTTTGCAGAGCCCGTTTTAGTTTGAAAACGCTGGGGTTGCATTTAAGTGTAAACGGACCAAACGGAGACTTTTGAAAACGATGGCGTGGCTGCCCACATTCGCTCTGCCTATCCTTGATGACCGTGTAAACAATAACATGGAGACTGAACTACAATCTTTGCTGGCTTTGTTGTCATTTTTAGCAGTTTTTGTGCAGTTAAACTCTGCATTTTTTAATACTGCAGCTGCCTACATGCGCAAGAGGCAACTGTTTACACTTGTACGCCCATGCCTAGTGTGCATGAAAGGTCATGTGACATGCATTTTTGGTCGTGTAGTGTAGACAGAGACAGGACAGGCCTAACATAGACTTGCCATGTGTTGATAGCTCTGGCCCTGGTAATGGTGTGGCCAACTGCAAGTTTGCAATCCATTAGAAAACGGTTGAATCCAGGGTCCAAACCAAAAGCTGCAGTTGAGTCTGGGTGCCAAACAAAACCACCCGAATCTGGCAAGGTCATTCCTGGGGGAAATCTGCCATGGACGGCCTGCCAGGAGTTTCAGGAGTGGGAGAGAATTGTGGCCTTCCTGCTGATCATCAAGGTGCTACAAGTAGCACCTTCTGCTTGCACAACGAAGGCATCCACGTGAGTATCCGCCGTCTGATTGTACAGTATGAGCCCAGAGGTACCTTCTGTATCAGTGTATCAGTGACTGTATCTGCGATGTTCCTTAACAGGCTGCTAATTCCATGTTGCTCCCAACTCTGTTCCTGAAGGTACACCAACACTGCACATTTTAGATGTTTCCATTATCTGACCCACTCATTTCAGGAGTTAGATTCTCTACTAATGAGTTGATAAATACTTAAAGGGCAGGCATATTATTCTTTTTTTAAAATCTTATGTGTAATGTAGCTGTTTGTGCATATAAACGATCTGCAAAGTTATAAAGTCCACACCAAAGGGAGTGAATCTGCAACAGAAAACGCTTGCCTGAAACGCCTTGTTTGTAGTCCTGTCATTATTTCTGTGAAGTCACTGTGTTAAACATTTGCATAATGCCTGCCTACTGGCTGCTTTGGCCCACCCTAAATGCATAGTTCAGTAAGTGATGTCAAGGAGACACTGTTCTTTCGCTGCTGGACTGACGCCGTAAGGGGCTTTCGCACCGGATGAACCTTTTCATAGTTCCTAGAACTATTGGCTGAAGTACCCAGATTTTGCCGTGTTCGCACCGCAGGAACTAGGAACAATTTTAGTTCTAGGAATTCCTTTTGGGGGAACTAAATTAGCTCCTACTTCAGAGTCAGGTCTAAACCAGCACTATAGGAACTATCAGTGATGTAAGTGTACTTTGATTGGTCAAACACGTCAAACACTGGCACCCAGCATTTTTAAAAAGCTGTGTAAACATATTTACTTCACGAACATGGAAAACAGAGATAACTGCATTTACCTGCTGTTTGCAGTGTTGTGTTCTTTTCTCCACCTCAGTGATATGTAATACTGAAACTAGCCACTATCCTAGTGGCTAGTTCCTATAACTGAGTTCCTAGAACTATTCGGTGCAAAAGCCCCTACAGTTACCATAGCTAATCATGAAGCCTCAGGATCTGAAAGCCAATTATGGTAAAAGGAGCGCAACATTTCTGACATCCGCTCTAAGTGGTTGACCAATCAGAACAGAGGAGAAAAGTTGGGCTTTAAAGAGACAGCAGAGTGTGAAAAGAGGTGCTGCGGTACAGTATGAGAAAAACATGTTTTCTGAACTTTAAATCATGTACATGTATTCTAGCAAACCCCAGAAGTAGCATTATGAACTTGTAAATGAGCATAATACGTGTACTTTAAAGGCCCACTTAAGTGTCTTGGAACATGCAGCATTATTTAATGTGTTGATGTAATTTCAACTAAAACAGGAAGACCTCAGCTCCTCCCCTTTTTTAAAATAGCCAATAGCATTTCATTTATATCACAGCTCGGCCATAGCCGTTGAACTCGGTAAAGCCTCATTTTCCTTCTAATCTCTAACCATGTATCTTCCTAATATCCTCCATATCGCTTTAAAATACAGCATTCTGTCCAGAATTCAAATGGGTAATGGTACGTTTTGTGGTCTGTGCCGACTCGTGGATATGATCCGCTCTGTGCTCTCGTGTCTCTGGACCGGAGCAGACTGTGTGCGATGTGGTTCACGTGACACTAACGTGAAACCAGACTTCATTTGCGTCATTGGAATGCATATTTACACTGTCTTTATCGTTCCCCTGTCCCCTATATATGCCATTCACCATGTAGACAATAGTAAATGTGTGAACAAGTGACCAATTTCAGCCACAGCTTCAGCGTCTATTTATAATATAGGGGCGGTACGCTTTAGATTCTAGAGAGCATTTGATTGGTCAGAAGATTTGATGAGAAACTGAAGTCCGCGGTGATGTCATGAAAATCCGTGATCCATTTTAGCGGAAGTGAGAAACGGTAATTTTTGAATGCTTATATCTCCTAAATGCAAATTTTGTCTTCGTTTTGGAACACACCAGCTTATCACAACATTAAGTCTAACATATTCATACTAAAAGCTAAAAAACTTTGGAATACACCTTTGTTGTTTCTCCAGGAATAGGGTTGGGAAACACTGGTACCATCGGATAGAGCCATAATGTAAAAATACTATATCAGGCCTCAGCTATAATAAAGCTAAAAAAAACAAAGTCCACTAGTCCGTAGCTCCGCCTCTTACCATCAAGAGGAATGAAACAGAAACATCTGCTTATTTCCAAACCATTCTGATGCCAAGTGAAAGCATGGCTGAAATATTCTGTTGTTTGATAAAATTATTTTCAGTCTCCATTTTGTACCTCCACATTAATGTTGTATATTATACTTCTCTGGCCGACTTGACTGACTCTAAATATAGAGGCTGGTAAAACCTTGCATAAACCCAAGGTGAATTTTGTGCCATTAGTACCAAACTATTCCGTCACAGGAAGTTTTGTGGTTGTGAGTTACAACATCGCTATCTTTGTCTCATTTTTTTTTTTCGACTGCTTAAAACTTTTTGGCTCTTTCTAATAATGTGATTCTGAAAGTCAACTCGCAGCCATTTCAGTGGCCCACACTCAAATTGCTCGAGAAGTAGGCAACCCCCAAACCCCCTCAAGAGCTCTAGTGACTCACAGCTGGAAGGAAAGAGTGTTTCGAACCCTGTGTCAGAGAGGGAGGGGATATTTGGTGTGGGGAAGAGGTGACATTTCAGTGATGCGGGGGAAGGGACCGCTGCAGTGTGGGTGGAAAGTTAACGCACAACCTGTAGTGTGGCACTCTGAAAATAGCAATGCTATGCAAAGTGACACGCTCGGCATAAATTGTGCAGCCTACACAACACTGAATCTCTGTTACAACTTGAGCGTTGCTGTTATAGTGCAGTTCCAATGCAACAAATGTTTCGGTCAGAAGAACATAATATATCGAGCCGCATTCGACAACAGAAGTCAGTAGCTTGTCCTTGTCCTGAAACCAGGGTTGTTATAGCTAACTAAAACAAAACTAAAACCATAAAAACATTTGTTACTTAACATAAAATGAAAAACAAAAAGTATTTTATTTCAGATTGCCAAGGAAAAGTTTCTCGTTTTCATTTCATTTAACATGTACTAAAATAACTCAAACTAAAATCAAATTTAACACTTTTTTTTATTTTAAAACAGAATATAAATAGAGCTGCACAATTAATCGTTAAAAGATCACAATCTGGATTCAAACACCCACATGACCCACTCATTCCTAAATGAACATTCAGATCTGCGTTGGCACTGCTGAGCCAGAGAGTTGTTATGTATAGGTATGAAACACACACTATCGTTATTTCTGTGTTAGAAATATACATATGATCACAGAAGTACTGGGATAAAAGTTTATAGTTCGGATATAAACACTGATGTCTACGGTATAGTGATCAAAATAGTGCAAATCACCTTTTGAAAGTAACATGGTGCTTCGAAAAATGATTGTATTGATTTCATTGTTACAAGTGAATGTTAAAAATGTATTGAATCATTCAATCAAAAATTCATTCAAAAACTCGGATTCCTCCAGTAATGAAGTGTTTATGAGTGAATCACTGAATCATTCATTCAAACTGACATTTTAAAAATAATTAATTTGGATTAATATATATATGATAATTTTATGATAATATTATATGATAATAAAATAACTGTATGATAATAATTTTATGATAATATTACAGTGCACAGCATAAATGAGTACACCCCCTCTGAACAAATACAAAAGATGTATTTTCTTTATGATCACTAATACAATTCAAGGAAAGATGGCAAAAATAAAATGCATAAAACATATACATAATAAAAACTGAGACACATATGTCATTAATAGCCATAAAATAAGTAAATTAGCCAATTTTGTTTAAATTAAGGATTGCAGAAATGAGTACACCCTAGATTTAATTCAACAAATGTATAATATTCTAGTACTTAGTACGCCTTCCATAATTTTGAATATACTGCTCTGACCCTTCTTGGCACGGAGTGTACAAGTTCATGACAAATTGTCACATCTGTCCTGTTTAACTCCTGGATGATGAGCTCCTTAAGTGCCCTGATTTTGAATTTCTGAGTTACTTTTGCTATATTTTCACTCTTAAAACAATGATTCGGTAATCCTCTTGTCCTCTTTTGTGCTAAGAAATAAGTCTCCTGACAGTTCTCTCCCAAGTGTTTCCATTGTTGTCTGAGAATGATCCAGAGGGCTATATAACACTTTTAATTGTCAAGAAATGACTTCTCTTTAAATGTTTTGGTTCAACATACTTACCTGTTGATCAAACATTGCCTTAAACCTACACACGAAATTTTTTATTTCCTTTTATTTAGGAACTTTGAGGAGGGTGTACTCATTTTTGCTACACAACATTTTTTCACCTTGATAAGAAAATCTTATTTTCCTGAATAATTTCAACATGCTTCTTTGGTAATTGATTAAGCAGACTCGCTGGAACATTATATCTCTAAAGAACCCTAACATGTCTTCTAAATAATTGAGTAATTGCTGACTTTCAGAAGTTTCAGGGGGGGTGTACTCATTTATGCTGTGCACTGTAAATGAAATATAAAATAACTGCCTTAAACTTAAAATGATTTTTGTCTTTATGTGTTAGGTAGGTCATATTTATGCAATATCATGTCATACTTTTATATTTACAATAACCTGTTAATTGTATATTTCCCTATTTCCACCTTGTTAATCAGATAACATGGAAAATAATTACTAAGTGAATTACTGTTCAATCAGTAGGCATACAACATACAATAGTGGCCAAAAGTGATGCCTAGCCAACAGGAAAATTGACATCTTCACCCTTCACACAAATATTATTAAAATGTTGTAAGCATATTGTGGAGTCAATTGTTTTATTTGATGAAACATGCCAAATTGTGCAACATTAGTTTTGGCCGGACTGTCATAAAATATATTATAAACACTATTATAAAAAAATATGAAAATGAGAGAACCAACTAAATATTAATAACTGATTATTTTCTAGTGCACTGTTTGTGTGTTTTTGTTATAGTGAAATAACACCTGTATCCGTAGTTTGCCTTCTTTTGCCGAATAATTTTGTCAGATAAATACCTGAACCAAGTTTAGTGTTTTCTTATTCTTATCATATTTAAAATATATAACATGGTTTAATCAAACTTGTAGAGTCATTAAAAACAAACATCCCCTCCGGACATCACTTTTGGCCAACAAACACATATTCAATATTAATCATTCCATGAATTATGAATCTCAAGTGTGTTTGAGTGAGTGATAACGAAACCATGCCAGGAAAGGCAAAAAGGGAAAATAAAACAAAACCAGGATGACGGTAAATCCTACAGTACATATTTTCTTAGTTTCTCAACTAATTAGCAGTGTCTTCTGTTGTCTGGTGGAATAGAGAGGGAATTCCAAGTCTGTTCATTTATAGTGGTGTGTTTGACTAGATCCCATGAGTCATTTTTGTACAACAGGAAAAGTTCCAAGATGATCTGTCATCTCAGGTGCATTCCAGAAAAGTTTCCTGAAGGCCGTAGCTTATGACCGACAAATGACAGAAAACCTACCGCACCTGTCATTTTGTTATTGTTGTTATGAGCTTTTTCAACACATTATTTTATTACTCCGCAGTGAACAGTACATTAATAGTAATTAATAGTAACTATATATATATATACACACATATTACACATTACATAAGTTAGATGTGATTGATTGTGATTACTCATTTTGACAGCACTATTATATAATTCGAGTAAACATGTCAAAAGGTCTTGGTCTAGTAGTGTGATGTCAAATTCAGCGAACAAAACTGAAAGTTTCTCACGTGTTTAGCGACCAAGAGACTGATACTGGGAATAGGTGTGATTTGCATGGTCACATCATGTTGTAAGCCCTTTAGTGGCTTAGTTCATGCGCTGACTCATTCTCAACCAGCGATCTATAGGATGGATCCCGTAAATTTCATCATCACGCAGTTGTGATTTCAGCAGCCCCACAGAGCTGGTGTTCAGGGGTTGCCCCCAGCAAAACTACAGGCTTGAGTCGGAGTAAAGTCAGTTAAAGCATTAAGCTGAAGTGGGGGTGTGGACTCAAAGAAGCTATAGGAAACATTCAAGGGGAAATCACTTTTCAGGTGTTTTTTTTTTCTCTTTCTTTCTTTTTGTAACTTTTCAGTAAGTTACTGTTTTGACTCATGATTCAAAAACCCACTCTCCCCCATCACGCTAAAAAGCTAGACAATGTTTAAATGGCAACAATGGTAAAATGCTTTGATTTCATAACACAGACGTGGATGGAATTACCTGGATGACAAAATTCTAAACATTCTGAACATCTGCAGCTGTTTCATTGCATGGAACTGGTAAATATTCTGGCATGTGGCTCACTTGAACCTACTGACCTTCTGTAACTCAAAACACAAACCTATTTTACTTGAAAAATCATCATGTTAACGTTCATGTTCTGTTTGGGAGGTCTCAATACCCTTTAAGAGGTCAGAAGATCAAAAACATGTTTTGATATGATGTTTTTATTTTAATGATGCATCATTAGTCAGTAATTAATGCCTACTTGGGGGTTTGATTAGGTCAGAGGAGCATATTAAAGTTTGAAAGTAAAATTGGTAAAAAAAAAAAAAAAAAAACTTTGTCTAAACAAACTTGAGAAAGCCTGCCCAGAAAGTTTGAAGTAGTTTTAAAAGCTTGAAGTTTGAAGGTTTTCAGTTTGTAATAGTTTTAAGTTTTAGGTTAGTACTTTTAAAACCTAGCTCGCTAAAATAGATAGATAGATAGATAGATAGATAGATAGATAGATAGATAGATAGATAGATAGATAGATAGATAGATAGATAGATAGATAGATAGAAAGAAAGAACTGTCTTGGCTCATTTGAACAGTCTGTCCATATAAGTCTATGGGATTTTTCTGAGTTTTAAACGTCATTTTTAGGAAAACCATAAGTCGGATCAGTTGGAAAAGATATAGCACACAAAGTCAAAGGTCTGACCCAAGTTTGGTGGTTCTAGCTTCAAGCTCTAGGAGGAGTTACACTCTAAAAAAATTCTGGGTTAAAAACAGCCCAGCGGTTGGGTTAAATGTTTGCTCAATGTGCTGGTAGTTTTATTTAACTCTACAATTGTTTAAAAATGACTATATGTCTGGCTTAAAATGAACCCAAAATAGGTTGGAAATTAAAAATCAGACACAACAATAATAATCAAAAAGTGAACATTTATTAATGCGCAATTTAATAAATGTTTATTGTTTAATTATTATTCATTTAAATGTTAATTTCCAACATATTTTGGGTTCATTTTAAGTGAGCAATACAGTAATTTTTAATCAATAGTTGAGTTAAATAAAACTACACAGCAGGTCAGGCAAACATTTAACCCAACCGCTGGGTTTGCCCATTTTCAACCCAGCTTGGGTTGTTTTTAACCCAGCATTTTTTAGAGTGTGAGAAATTTTAGTTTCAGAACAATAATAACTATAAGTTTAAATAGCGTTTCAGTTATAAAATAGATTGTTTAACATACACTACCGTTCAAAAGTTTTGGATCGGTACGATTTTGAATGTTTTTAAAAGAAGTTTCGTCTGCTAACCAAGACTGCATTTATTTAATTAAAAATACAGTAAAAACAGTAATATTGTGAAATATTATTACAATTTAAAATAACTTTTCTATTTGAAAATATTTGAAAATATAATTTATTCCTGGGATCAAAGCTGAATTTTCAGCATCGTTACTCTGGTCTTCAGTGTCACATGATCCTTCAGAAATCATTCTAATATGCTGATTTGCTGCTCAAGAAACATTTAATGTGTACAATTGTGCAAAATATTTGTGTACAATATTTTTTTTCAGGATTCTTTGATGAATAGAAAGTTCAAAAGAACAGCATTTATTTGAAATATAATCTTTTGTAACATTATAAATGTCTTTACTGCCACTTTTGAATGATTTAATGCATCCCTGTTGAATTAAAGTATTCATTTCTTTAATTTCTTTAAAAAAAAATTTTAAAAAAAGAATTCTCACTGTCCCAAAACTTTTGAACGGTAGTGTATAATGCTACAGAAGCTTTGTATTTCAGACAAATGCTGTTCTTTTGAACTTTTTATTAATCAAGGAATCCTGAAAAAAAAAGTACATAACTGTTTTCAACTTTGATAATAATCAGAAATGTTTCTTGAGCAGCAAATCAGCATATTAGAATGATTTCTGAAGGATCATGTGACACTGAAGATTGGAGTAATGATGCTGAAAATTCTACTTTACCATAAATTACTACTTTACTATAAATTACTTTGTAAAATATATTCAAATAAAAAACAGTAATTTTAAATTGTAATAATATTTCAAAACATTCCTGTTTTTACTGTATTTTTAATTAAATAAATGCAGTCTTGGTGAGCAGACGAAACTTCTTTTAAAAACATTAAAAATCGTACCGATCCCAAACTTTTGAACGGTAGTGTAAATTATGAATAACATATCTCAAGCTCACTTTATTGATCTATGTGTCTTATACAGACAGGATGTGGCTCTGCGACTCATTGCTGAAGGCTTTTCTTCCTTTATCACAGTGTGAAGACGAGCTGAGATACAGTCCAACCAGAGTGTGACTGCTCGATCTCACTGATTTGCACACAATTTATCATCACATTTGTCACATCTGTGTGTTTGCAAGATAAGTTGCCATTGAAATTCTCATCATCTTTATTTACTTTAAAAACAAGACTAAAACACATATGCCAATTTCATTTTACTACCAATGTATTGATCATGATAAAGCACTTTTGTGACTGGCACAAAAACACCTCTGAGCTCACAGCAGCAGTTTGCGTAGGTAAAGGGAAAATAAAAGTCCTTTCTGCGAGTCAACAGGTATGAAGAGATGGTATGACATCATCCATGGGCAATAAACCAGACACAAAGAAAGAACTGCTGCAGATGTTTGTACAGGATATGCTGCCATCTAGTGGTGTGATAATGCTAGTTGAGGTCAGGGCCTGTGTGTAGCCTATAATACAGCTTAGTAAACGTTTTTAAAGGGTCATGAAACTCCACTGTTTTACCCTGGTCGTTCACACCTCAAAGCTCAAAAAAGTCTGTTAAAATGGGCGTTTAAACTCTGGAAAAGTGGGAGTGTAAAGGGGGAGAAGAGGGGAGAGAACAACCAATGAAGCACAGACATAGAACACACTCATTATACAGAATAATGAATATTAATATATGAGCACGGATAAAATGAGAACAAACTCCCAAGCACAAGGGAGAAATGCGAAAGAATATGTAATAGGGCTAATAATAAGCTACTTTGATTACGTTTACGAGCACTGCACTCAAAATCAGTCTTTTGTCTATTAGAATAATCGTGTCGTCACGTTCAGATAGGCTACACCACTGTATCAGTGTTTGCACATATAATTCATTTGAAGAAGACTTGATGAAATATGTGTGCATAACTACACCGTGCTGGTTAATGTTTGGTGCAGGAGAATGTGTGAAATAAAAACTTTAAACACGGATACTTTATTCTGTATGAGCTATGAGCCACGTGGCTAGTGTTGTTAAACTCATTGCGGAGCTCCGCGCTGAAACCGATCATATGCGCACTTCGCATGTATATCATAACAATCGTATTTTTTCATGTGTTCGTATTCAAACTCCAGCTCTGACCGCATCGCGAGCAAAATACAAACAACACTCATGTGCTGCTGTGCTGAGGGAAACATACATATGCCTTGCCTGTTTGAACGCAGCTAGAGCAGGCAGAGGAGAATAAGCCGCACTTTTGTGACATTTGAATTCTCCGCTGTAATGCGATCTCATGCGAACATATTTTCCATTCATGCTGGTAGATCACAGCAAAACAATCCACATGCGCACAAACCTCTGCTCTGGTCGCGTCGCAGGAAAACACACTGAGTTGTGGCACTGAGGAAACGAACACCAACGATATGTCTCTGAATGACAAGAGACCGAGGCGAGAGAAGTGATACTTCCTCATGCATAATACCGCAATTATAATCTTATGCATACTACAGCGCAGTGATTGGATTAAATGAGCTTTATGTCATGAATATATGTCAAGAATCGCTCGAAACGGTCTACGTCAGCATGTTCGACCATGCCCATACTTGGGCCGAAAGTACACAATGACGTCAGATTTTGTGACGTTGCTCCGACTCAGCTTTTCAAACCGGAAGACAGAAATCGCTCTGAAAAATGCAAAAATAACAATTTTTCACTTATGAATAACATAAATGAGTACCTTTAGTGTTTTCAATGATGTGCAGCCTATACATATCTGTTTAAATCTCAAAAAAAGTGTTTTGGGGTTTCATGACCCTTTAAGCGTCTAAAGATTCTAACCCTTCCATTATTTTTCCTTTTATTCTTCGAATTAGGAATAAGTCTCATGCATGAATGATCATTCGTTTTTAAGACATGATCTCAGGTCGTAAACGGAGAGAGACTGGAAGACTGATTATGTTGGAATAATATGACGACATTGGAGTTGTTGACATTTCGAAGCTGATTTTTCTTCTTCTTCTCGTTTGGTAC
Source organism: Anabarilius grahami (assembly GCA_003731715.1). Classification (NCBI taxonomy): domain Eukaryota; kingdom Metazoa; phylum Chordata; class Actinopteri; order Cypriniformes; family Xenocyprididae; genus Anabarilius; species Anabarilius grahami. The sequence continues at coordinate 340,479 of RJVU01061435.1, forward strand.
TTTTCACAGCCTCTTTCTGCAGGTGAGGTCATTGCTCCAGCAGGTGGCGTCGAGTGACTGTTTTTATAAATGAATCGGAATCATCTTCACATGTGGTTATTCTCTCTAATAAAATAAGCTTTTTTGATTATAGCACCCTCACCGACCCTCTTTCCATATAGATGAAGTTATTAATAACACCTGCTAAAATCCTCATATGAGCAGATCTAGCTTATAAAAATCTAACACATATAATGAAGGGCATAAACTTCATTATTATTCTATAGACCTTATGTAGGCTGCAGGATTTTATCTGAGGGTACGCACAGAAGTAGCACCAATATGTGAATTATATTATCAGGAAAATAAACACATTTAGCGTCTGCTTTACCTGCCACAAGATGGCGCTGTTTTGAACACTCTTGATGCTTTGAACCCTTCCCTGAAACATTTAGAGAAAAGCTTTAAGGATTTAAAGGATTAGTTCACTTTCAAATAAACTTTTGCTGATAATTTATTCACCCCCATGTTATCCAAGATGTTCATGTCTTTCTTTCTTCAGTCGAAAAGAAATGAAGGTTTTTGATGAAAACATTCCAGGATTATTCTCGTTATAGTGGACTTCAATGGCCTCCAAACGGTTGAAGGTCAAAATTACAGTTTCAGTGCAGCTTCAAGGGCTTTAAATGACACCAGACGAGGAATAAGAGTCTTATCTAGAGAAAACATCGGTCATTTTCGAAACAAATACAACTGTTTATGCTTTATAAACACAAATAATCGCCTTGCACGTGCTTCCGCTTTCCGCATTCTTCAAAAAGCTTACGCTGTGTGTCCTACGCCTTCCCTATTCTTTTTTAACAATACAGTTTTTTTTTCCGTAAGTAGAACTGGTTGTTTCAGTGAGTACTGTACAGTGTTTCCTTTACTCTCTACTTTAAAATTACTGTCTATAATGGGTAATATTTTATGTATTTGAGATCTGAGATGTGACAAACAGTGCCAATATTGTCTTAAATATCCTGCATAGCACTTCTTTCTTTATAACATGAGATTTTGACCAAATTTTGCAACAATATGTTCATGTTTTTTATTTTTTTTTTATTTTATTTTTTTATGAAAAATTACAGTTTGAACATAAGGTAATAAAAAACAAATATAAAAAACCCTTAAAGTAACTACAAATGAGCATGTAAAGCAAATATCTTTTAAAAAAAATAGGTTCTTTTGCAACTCAGTCCTGCTGAGGGAGCGTGTTCCGACGGGAAAGTGATGTCGATGCCTCATTTCCACAGCTATATTACGTATTTATGAATAACAGTTCGTAATAAATTCTTCCCGGTCTAATGACATTTGTTAAGACATCTGCTTTAAACATTACAGTGCTCATGATAACTTTTGTTAACTCTAAAACTCTACAAGTAGGCTAAATATGTTTATTCTTCCAAGTCAAATTTGTTCATACGACATGAACTAATTTGTATAAACTTGTATAAACTGAGAACAAATACTTTTAGCTATATCATTTTGAAACTTATGACAAACAGTAGCCAAAAGACACGGAGGTATGGGCATTTAATGTCAAAATATAGGCCTTCATCTAATATGGGCAAATCCGAATGAATTTAAGTGTTTATCTGCTAAAAATATTGGATCTGTTCACGTCTTTCACATTTTATCATTAAAGCTTTTTTGCATTTTTCAAAAGATATTCATGTTAATATTAAATAAATATTATTTAATAAAACATTCATTTCATTTTCAGGGATAAAAAGACTGGTCTTTCTGCAGAAATGGCATTAAATGGGCTTATAATAAGTCAACATTTACTACATTTATTTCCTTCACGTTCATGTTGTTAGCTACAAATAATACTTAACGACTCAGAGTATGAGTAAGCTATCTCATATGTAGTCAAATGGAAAAAAAACACTTTACAACACACATTTATTAATATTTTTAAATAAAAATGGTATATAGCAGGCTATATCCTTGAAGTATAATCTATTTTAAAACATAGCCTATTGATCATGCTTAATGTCAATGAATGGATACAAAAGTAGGTGTTTGTATCCATTCATTGACATTAAGCATGATCAATAGGCTATGTTTTAAAATTTAGCTCATCTTGATATCTTATGCATATGAACAGAAAAGTGTTCTGTGGCTGCGGTTCTGAAACTGCTGGTGCTGCGGTTCTGCAGCTAGATATGTCTCGAACTTATTGCATGTGCGTCAATATCGTTTCATGCGAACTATAAAAAAATGACGTCACTGAATATGTGCAGTAAGAATAAAAAAACAAAAACAAATAAATATATTCAACAGTGAATGACCTATTAACAAAAACAATTATTGTACCAAATTTACATAATAAAAATGTGAAAATATAAATTCTGAAATATGAAAAATGGCTCTTACATTTCTGGCCCCTAATTGACAGGCAGGCAGATTGACAATTACCTTTTAAACAAAAGCAATAGAGCCATGCTGAAATAATATTTATAATATGCATCACTTTAAAGATCTTAAGTGTCCATTATCTATTTTCTGAAATGTACATATTCTTTATAAGGGAGACAAACACTCCTTAAAGGATTAGTCCACTTTTAAATAAACTTTTCCTGATAATTTACTCACCCCCGTGTCATCCAAGATGTCCATGTCTTTCTTTCTTCAGTCGAAAAGAAACTAACTAATTGTTATATACTAGCATATTGCATATAAAAATTAGTTCAAACTTTGGCCTGTGGAGGGCAGTATTACGCTTAGCAGTGTCTACACTGCCGGAATTCAAATAGAGAAGAAGAAGAAGAGAGCTAGTTCAAGATGAGCATTTCTGGTTTAAACTTATATAATTTTCTATTTTTTTCAGAAAATGAGCGATGGTTTCACTAGATAAGACCCTTATTTCTCATCTGGGATCATTTTGAACAATTTGAAGCTGCAGTGAAACAAATTTTGACCTTCAACCGTTTGGTGCCCATTCAAGTCTACTATATAGAAAAAAATCCTGGAATGATTTCATCAAAAACTTTAATTTCTTTTCGACTGAAGAAAGAAAGACATGAACATCTTGGATGACATGGGGGTGAGTAAATTATCAGGAAAAGTTTATTTAAAAGTGAACTAATCCTTTAATATTTGAGGAATAGTTAACAGTCCATTTCACAGATAAGGCTCGACTTGTCAACAGGCCTTTCCAAGGTCTTAGTTTTAATCAACACGGGTCTTATCAGTCCTTTTTTATCTGGAAACACTTTCATGACTCTTCCAAAGACCCATGATGAGTCGTCTATTATCAGGACAACATCTCCAACTGAAAGGTTTTTCTTGGAGCAAAGGTAAATATTCACGCACTCATCGCTTCCAGAATAGGTCAGCAAATACTGAATTTGTTTTCATATATGTCTTTTTTTTTTTTTAAGTCCATTAGGTAAGGCTGGTTGCCTTTTCATTAATAACAGGTGATTAGTGTCAAGAGTTCCAGATCTGTGGGATCATCTGTTGTAACAGTAAGTGGTCTGTCTTCAGGAATGTATTCAAACTCTCATTAGTAAGTGTTTGTTCTTTCTCACTATTTTCACTATTCACTAATCTCACTATTTTTCTAAAAGACCTTATCTGTCTTTCCCACACTCCACAGAAATGAGATCCAGAGGGTGGGTTGAACATCCACTGTATTCCTTTTTGCATGAGAGTGCTTTCAGTTTTGGATTGGTTCCACTGTTGAATGGCTTTGCGCAGTTCAGCCTCAGCACCTATTAATTACTACTGTTGTCAGTTCTCGTGATTGACACCTGACCCCTCTTGCACACAAAGCGTCGGATGGCATTTAAACACGAGTCTGTGTCTAGTGTATGTGCAATTTCAATATGCACAGCTCTTGTTGTCAGGCATTACTTCTACCTTGTCTGCCCTCAAACGGTCCAAAGTAGTCAACCCCGACATTGGTGAAGGGTGGTTGATCTAGTATTATTCTGTCGTGGGGCAGCTCTGACATTTTCTGCTCTCTAGCCTTTGCTCTGATCTTCCGACATGTCACACATTTGGAGAGGATCTTCCTAACAATGGAGTTTGCAGAAGAAAGCCAGAATTTTGAGTCTTTGGGTATAAGGATGGGATGCTTTACATGCTCAGGCATTGCAGATCTACCAAGACGACTTCCAACTGTTATTTTTAACAGATGGATTATCTTATTGCAACATGGACATTTCCTCTTTGAATCTTTGACTTTGAATGAACCTGATGATCTCATTTTCATCCCTTGTTAAGTCCTGCATTATTAGAGCTTTGCAGTTTCTGCTGTGGGATTTGTTTCACAACTCCAAACTTTTCTGTTTTTGGCTGTTATTTGATTGCTGCGCTGTATAACCGTCTTTGAAATGAAGGATCCAAGCCACGGCTCTTAAATTTGTAGCAATCGGAGTAATAATTGATCGATTTGATCACAGCATCTGTGCCATCCACTGCACACAGAGGCTGAGTGTTTAACCTTACTGTCATCCACTTTTGTTGATAGATCATGATTTATCTCAGGCCACTTGCTCTCTGGTTCTTTGAGAAAAGAAGGACCATGGATCCAGCTCACATTTTTCATCCCCTGGATGCACAATCAGCAGGGTTCATTGAGGTATACCTCCACTGTTGTGGTCTGGTTGACTCTCGTATAATGGCAATTCTGTTGGCAACAAACGTTTTGAAACGAAGACCTTCATTGTCAATATATCTCAAAACAGTGGAGATGTCAGTCCTAAATACAGATTCATGCAATTCTACTTCCAGTTGATCTTTCAGCATCTTGTCTGTTTTAACAGCAAAAACTGCAGCAGTCAACTCCATACGTGGAATGGTGGTCTGCTTCAATGGCGCCACGCGAGAATTCCCCATCATGAAGGTGCAATGGCAATCCACTTTACAGGGTGATATGACTCGGCCAACAGCCATATCACCCTGTAGCCCGAGACTGGTTGCCCACTGAAGCTAAGCAGGGATGATCCTGGTTAGTACCTGTATGGGAGACCTCCTGGGAAAGCTAGGTAGCTTCTGGAAGAGGTGTTAGTGAGGCCAGCAGGGGGTGCTCACCCTGTGGTCTGTGTGGGTCCTAACGCCCCTGTATAGTGATGGGGACACTATACTGTCAAAAGCACCATCCTTCGGATGAGATGTTAAACTGAGGTCCTGACTCTCTGTGGTCGTTAAAAATCCCTGCTTGTTTTCAATGTCATTCAAGTTGCAAATATTCTCCATATGCAATTCAATCTCATTTGATTTTGCAGGTAATTGTCTCAACTTCTTGTGAAGCTTCTCTTCCAAACCCTTGTCAGTTGGCGCCCTCTTGCGTTCAGACCACGTAATAGCATCGTCGTCGTCGTCTTTGTTGTTCACCATTTGTGAAACTTTAAAAAACAAAATAATGACTTTTCAACAATATAGTGCTGGGCCAATTTCAAAACACTGCTTTGGAGCTTTACGAATCGAATCAGTGATTTGGATCTCCTGCTCGAATCACTGATTCGTTTCGTAAAGCTCCGAAGCAGTGTTTTGAAATCAGCCCATCACTATATTTTTGAAAAGTCATTATTTTGTTTTTTAAAGTTTCACAAATCTTGTTTTTTAAAGTTTGAAGTCGTTATTTTGTGTTTTTGGTGCACAAAAAAGTATTCCTGTCGCTTTATAATATTAAGGTAGAACTACTGAACGCACATGAACTGATGTAAATATGTTTTTAGTATGGATCTTGAGAGAGGAAATGTCATTGCTGGCTATGGAGGCCTTACTGAGCCATCGGATTAAATCAAAAATATCTTAATTTGTGTTCCGAAGATTAACGAAGGTCTTACGGGTGTAGAACGACATGAGGGTGAGTAATAAATGACATTATTTTCATTTTTGGGTGAACTAACCCTTTAAAGACTGCAGCATGATGAAATCTGATTCCGCACAGAACTGAAGATTTTCTTCCTGGTATCTGAGTGAAATGATTTCTCGAACAAGAACAAATGTAGGGCGGAATTTGACAACTGTGATGCAACAAACGGATGCACTGTGTATTCTGACACCTTTCTATCAGAACCAGCATTAACTTCTTGAGCAGTTTGAGCTACAGTAGCTCGTCTGTTGGATCGAACCACACGGGCCAGCCTTCGTGCATCAATGAGTCTTGGCCGCCCATGACCCTGTCGCCGGTTCACCACTGTTCCTTCCTTGGAGCACTTTTGATAGATCCTGACCACTGCAGACCGGGAACACCCCACAAGAGCTGCAGTTTTGGAGATGCTCTGATCCAGTCGTCTAGCCATCATAATCTGGTCCTTGTCAAACTTGCTCAAATTCTTACGCTTGCCCATTTTTCCGGCTTCTAACACCTCAACTTTGAGGACAAAATGTTCACTTGGTGCCTAATATATCCACCCACTAACAGGTGCCGTGATGAAGATAATCAGTGTTATTCACCTGTCAGTGCTCATAATGTTATGCCTGATCGGTGTATATCTATATATATCCAAATGAATAGATATTGAATCAACACTGAAACTGAAAAGCAAGCTCA
>RJVU01061435.1:347075-373260 GCA_003731715.1 Anabarilius grahami
CTTGTGCTAGTGTATTTTAAATCCTGTGAGGAATGTGAACAGGAGACATGCATGATGTCAGTTTGTTTCCTTCCTTGTGTTGTTCTGTGCTGTTCACCTGTTCTCAGTTTACTTAAGTACTCAATGTACCAGATGTTGTGACTGTTTAGACAGAGGTGACAGTGAACATGTGCAACTAACAGAGCAGGTGTGTCTAGGTGTGTCTCGCTCATCACCGATGACTCATCTTCAGCAGAAAAACACTCCTCTATTGTGTGCCTGCATCACTCTTCACATGTATTTACAGTGTGGTTTTGACACACAGTTGGCCTAGAAACTGTGCTTTGTACATAATTTTTTTAAAGCAATTATTTGTTATTATGAACATGAGGATAAAAGTATTGAGAAGATTTTCTGTAAGAAATTTACTCTTTTAATGAAGTCTCTTAAAGTTGTGAAAAATGTAAAAGGTACTTCTATTCTCACATACTGTGAATGTTTTTTTTTTCTCTTCCTCCCCTTATCTTTGTAGCTTCTGTCTTTGTGTGCCTGTTTTTGTTTTAAAAAAAATAAAAAATGAATATAGCAACCATGACCAGATTTGTCCTCTCATCGTATCCCAGTGGCTCAAATGACCCTGTCCTAAATAACAAAACTCAAAGTATGCCACTCCCATACCTAAAATACATATTTTACACTGTTACCGTTATGCGTTATACACAATTTAAACTTTAAAATCACATATTTTGTCATGTCAGTGCTGTTCATAGCTAAGTATACAGGTCCTTCTCAAAAAGTTAGCATATTGTGATAAAGTTCATTATTTTCCATAATGTAATGATAAAAATTAAACTTTCATATATTTTAGATTCATTGCACACCAACTGAAATATTTCAGGTCTTTTATTGTTTTAATACTGATGATTTTGGCATACAGCTCATGAAAACCCAAAATTCCTATCTCAAAAAATTAGCATATTTCATCCGACCAACAAAACAAAAGTGTTTTTAATACAAATAAGTCAACCTTCAAATAATTATGTTCAGTTATGCACTCAATACTTTGGCGGGAATCCTTTTGCAGAAATGACTGCTTCAATGCGGCGTGGCATGGAGGCAATCAGCCTGTGGCACTGCTGAGGTGTTATGGAGGCCCAGGATGCTTCGATAGCGGCCTTAAGCTCATCCAGAGTGTTGGGTCTTGCGTCTCTCAACTTTCTCTTCACAATATCCCACAGATTCTCTATGGGGTTCAGGTCAGGAGAGTTGGCAGGCCAATTGAGCACAGTAATACCATGGTCAGTAAACCATTTACCAGTGGTTTTGGCACTGTGAGCAGGTGCCAGGTCGTGCTGAAAAACGAAATCTTCATCTCCATAAAGCTTTTCAGCAGATGGAAGCATGAAGTGCTCCAAAATCTCCTGATAGCTAGCTGCATTGACCCTGCCCTTGATAAAACACAGTGGACCAACACCAGCAGCTGACATGGCACCCCAGACCATCACTGACTGTGGGAACTTGACACTGGACTTCAGGCATTTTGGCATTTCCTTCTCCCCAGTCTTCCTCCAGACTCTGGCACCTTGATTTCCGAATGACTTTGGACCACTGAGCAACAGTCCAGTGCTGCTTCTCTGTAGCCCAGGTCAGGCGCTTCTGCCGCTGTTTCTGGTTCAAAAGTGGCTTGACCTGGGGAATGCGGCACCTGTAGCCCATTTCCTGCACACGCCTGTGCACGGTGGCTCTGGATGTTTCTACTCCAGACTCAGTCCACTGCTTCCGCAGGTCCCCCAAGGTCTGGAATCGGTCCTTCTCCACAATCTTCCTCAGGGTCCGGTCACCTCTTCTCGTTGTGCAGCGTTTTTTGCCACACTTTTTCCTTCCCACAGACTTCCCACTGAGGTGCCTTGATACAGCACTCTGGGAACAGCCTATTCGTTCAGAAATTTCTTTCTGTGTCTTACCCTCTCGCTTGAGGGTGTCAATGATGGCCTTCTGGACAGCAGTCAGGTCGGCAGTCTTACCCATGATTGCGGTTTTGAGTAATGAACCAGGCTGGGAGTTTTTAAAAGCCTCAGGAATCTTTTGCAGGTGTTTAGAGTTAATTAGTTGATTCAGATGATTAGGTTAATAGCTCGTTTAGAGAACCTTTTCATGATATGCTAATTTTTTGAGATAGGAATTTTGGGTTTTCATGAGCTGTATGCCAAAATCATCAGTATTAAAACAATAAAAGACCTGAAATATTTCAGTTGGTGTGCAATGAATCTAAAATATATGAAAGTTTAATTTTTATCATTACATTATGGAAAATAATGAACTTTTATCACAATATGCTAATTTTTTGAGAAGGACCTGTAGTTGCTAGTACAAGAGCTTGGAACTGAACAGTATCATCAGCCAATCAGCTTTGTCATGATGTAATTTCCCTGCAGATCCAAAGTGATTTGTTGCTTATCATTTAGTTTCAAATTATTGGCTCAAAACTACTTGGCAGCAGATCTGATTCATGGCAAGATAAACGTGGTGAGTTCATTCAAGGAGGTCTAGACTGAGCTGTTTCTTAGCATTCGTCTCAATAGCAGTCGCTTGGCTGGTGAATTCGGTGACTCACACAGATCTGTCTAGACCTCCTTGAGTTTATTGGCCAATTAGCTCAAACCAATGATGAATAATTTAGAAAACTAACAAATGGGTGCCTGAACACTTTCTATGCTTGCAGTATGACTGCATGTGTCCCTGCATGTGTAGCTACGGCGTACACTCGACACCGAAGTATAAATCAGCCTTAATGCCACTTCTACAAGATGTAAAATAAGTCTCTGGTGTCCCCAGAGTGTGTATGTGAAGTTTTAGCTCAAAATACCCCACAGATCATTTATTATAGCATGTTAAATTTGTCACTTTTTTAAGGGGTGAGCAAAAATGCTCCTTTTTTGTGTGTGTCCCTTTAAATGCAAATGAGTTACTGCTTTCAAAAGGGAGCAGAGTTTCAGGAGCTCATGTTAGCATCTCCAATTACCTCATGCAGACTCAATGAAAATGTCAGAAACTGTTCAGCCTTTTATGTTCAAACTGGAGTCGGACAATGATGCAGAGACTCAAGAGAAAGTGACAACATAGAATGCAACAGGACGCTTCTGAACGGATAGTTGATGAATTTATGTAGCTTATGTGGAGTTAACTATCTTAAAGTCATTTTGATTAGCATATTCTGTCATGATCTATAAATCGCTCGTGTGGAAACTGTTGTAAGATCCTACAGAGCCAGAGAATATATGCTGCATGAAGATAGAGCAGGTATAGTTTAGTTTAATTATGGTTATTACTTATCTTGCTTTTATGACATGCTTTTGCATTTGTGTTACGTACTGTAATGCAGTAACATGGCCGCAACCCTTTGTTGTGTGTTCTCGGGGGCAGAGTTTATGTAAATTTTAGGGTTAGTGATGTCACCAAACAGGAAAGAAGCTTGTTGTAGTCCCTACCAGCCATTTGTTGTAGTCCTGAAACAGAGAATTCTGTAAAAGAAAATATCTCCCTTTGCATTGAACTTTGAGCGTCGAAACTTTGCAGATGTTGTTTATGCTCAAACAGCAACATTACACACTAACTAAAGTTAAAAAAGTGAAATTGCAATGAACCACCCCTTTAAAAAAAAAAGTCTGATTGGTGTCTTAATAGTAAGACTTTTATTGAAGATTAGTTTACAAATCATATCACAAAGAACCACAAATGACAAAGTGAAAAATTACAATCTAGGAAAATGCTTCAAAAAACCTACAATGTTGCATCGTTTACAAGCAAAGTATGCTTTTTTTTTATAATCTACATATGCACCAAGCTGACTCATTTGAACCCATCAATTCATCAAGGCATCAAGATCTATTAAGATCAAAGCAAAGAAAAAAAACATCAGATTACAGCCATTTGCTGCATTCATTTTGCATTTGTATCCACTTGCTCACCTAAACACTTTACAGTAAGGTTTCATTTGCTAACATTAGGTAATTACTTTAGTTAAACTAATCTTAGTCAATGTTAATTTCAACATTCACTTATACATTCAAATCAAAAGTTGTATTTGTTAACATTAGCTAACGCACTGTAAACTAACATGAACAATGAACGACTGTATTTTTAATAACTAACATTAACAAAGTTTAATACTGTAACAAATGTATTGCTCATTGTAGTTCACGTTAGTTAATGCATTAATTAATGTTAACAAATGAGACCTTATTGTAAAGGTTTACCAAAACAACTTTGTGAAACCCTTCTTTTAACGTTCATTTTGGCCAAAACACACAATCTTAGCTGACAGTAAGAGCACTTTAGGGAAGTGTGCAATCAAGTACGCCATTGTGATAAACAAGAACAGGCCGACATGGAATGACACATTAATATACAAGTACAGTTACAATGTAAAAATGTTTACTTAAATGTTGATATGTAGAGATGTCCAGGAAATATACAAATAACAAAACTCAGTCACACTTTAAGTGTTCATGTTACAGTGTAAATTCATAAGAAAGCAAACTACTTTCAATGATTTTCTGAGCTGTATTAATGTAATTACATGTAATATGTGATGGACAATGTAACTCTCTAAAATGTGTAGACAAAAGGTTTGAAGAATGCTTTGTGGAGTCTGTGCTGAGTGACATTAAAAAAAGCATCAAAACCCAATCGGTTTGTAAATGAAAAATTAAAATTAAAATAAAAGTAAATGCATTAACCCCAAAGGTTAGAGAAATGACCACAGTTTGGCTGCACATCACAGCCTTAAAGTCAGTACGGTCCTACGGTTGCTTTGGGAAAATGACAATGCTTCTGGAGATCTGTGAGCATCGACCTTTAGTCTTGGGTGGCTTAACATGGTCCTTTATGTGAGGTGGGATATTTGGGGCTTTCAGGCAGAGGTGTAGATGTATTTGGTCTTGGCCATCCCGGAAAGCTCATCTTCGTAGCGAGGAAGGCAGCAGAAGAGGATGCTGCAGCCCAGCATCAGGATGGTTGCGCCCCAGCCGAAGCCGTACGCCCACGTGTAGTCGTAATAACCTTCATAGATCTGCTCGTTGAACTTGACCGGGTAGATGATCAGAGCGATTATCTGCACGATTACTGTAACGAAAGAAAGCAAAATTACTCAGTGGCACAACAGATTCACATTCACACGAACTGCACAATTTACAACACAATTTTTAGTTCAGTTCCAGTGACCCTAAAAGTATTTGGACACTTCAGTCACATGTTTAAATGCCATTATTTTACAAAATACTAAACCAGGCTTCAAATGATAAAACAATAGACGCCCTATTCAAAATGAACAAAACATTCAGCCTCAGATGTCACTCCCATGCATAAGATATCCCATCCGAATTCTCCAGGATTTCCGGGTGTTCTCTGACAGTCTGCCTTGAAACAAAGCCGTTGTGACGCCAAATCCCCTCATGCCATTGTGTTTACAACTGTGACAATGAGCGCTTATCAAGATCAACTAAACATTGGGTTTCCAAAACTATGTGAAGTTTTCGGCACCATTGTTGCAGTAAACTTGCACAACGTTCTTGAATGAATAATATATTAGGTGCTCAACTGGTATTAAGAAGCGTTTTGGTCAATCGGATCACAAGTGGATGATGCTAAATACAGGTGTAAACAGGGTGTAAAACGTTTTGAGCTTGTCCACTTTTGACCACTTCCAGAGGTAGTCACAGATAAAACACATTCGACCGGATTGCTTTCGTAGTGTAGACGCTCATGTGTTTGAACAGCTACAAAAGACCACCTACTCTCCTCCTACTGACCTAATGAGTAAAGAATTATGGGATGAGATCTAGCCAGATGGGATTTAAATTTTGTCGGCTGAAGACCCAAGTTTGGTTTGAAGACAAAAATGTACCAAGCACAATGTTCTCTCACCATTTCTGATTTCACAATGTTCGGCCGGTCTTGCGGCTATCAGAGCAGAAATTAAACGTATGTTTTCCCGTCGTCTTTGGTCGCATTCATATGTAAATTGTGCGAGCTTATTTTGTCCATAAATTCGAAAGATCTGAAAAACCCATACATTTACCTGCCCATAGACCCTCCCCTCAAAAAAAATCAGGACAGAAGTGTTTGGACAAAAGAGACGGATTAAAACACCAGGCGTAAACAGGTATGTGTCTTCCTTGTCTACTTGAGATCCGATCGACCAAAACACATCTTTATACCAGGTGTAAACAGGGCCTTAGATGCACACACGTTCTATGACTGTAAAATGAAAACATGACGCAGAACAAAACAAACTGTGATTGGTTGCTTTATATGTTGGTCAGATGTCCTCTTGGCCAGTCCTTAGCCAATGAAAGCTATGAGACTAAGGCTGCATCCGAAATCGCATACTTCCCTACTATATAGTAGGCCAAAAAACGGTATGTGACAAAAGGACTATGTCTGAATTCACAGTACTCATAAAAGAATAGGCAAAAAGTCCCTGGATGACCTACTACTCACGGCGAGATTCTGAAGTGTGCATACGATGGACACTTTACTATCCCCTGAGGCCACAGGAGAGGATTTGTGAAAGGCAGTGAAGCAATGTAACTGACGAGATTACATACTATATAGAATATACATTTTCAGCGATCGTGAAGTAATTTCTTATTCAAAACAAGTACCTACTCAAGAGAGTATGCAATTTTGGACACAGCCTAAACATTAACAGAGGACCACAGTTAATTTGATGAACTACCTGTGGTTCCTCTGTTACAACTTGAGGGAAACTGTTACAACCCCAAATGTAAAAATCAAGGAGTATTGGGTGTATATGTGGGGGCTCGTCCGGGATCTTAATACCATATTCCTGATCTGTTGGATCGTGGCTGCTGTATTAATTTGATTGATCAGGTGTGGTAGGTAGTGTGTGTATAAGTTACCTACTGGTAAGAACAAATATAGTCTTGTTTGATTTACAGGCATTTATTCATAATCCAAGCATAGAACGGGTTGAGAAATCCAGGAAGTATGAGCTGATCGCCATTGCAAATCATGATTGCGGGGCCGTTTACACAACAGCATTTTGGGGGCCTGAAAATGCAAACTTTTGAAAGTTTTTTAAAACGATACTGTTATTGTCTCCGTGTAAACTACAAAAATTTGAATTTGTGAATATGGTGATGTCATGCGCATAGTGTTTCTTTACAAAGGGACATCGCCATCTACTGGCCTGGCAGCAGAACACAGCGTTTTTGTTGACCCACGTGAACAGGGATCGTTTTAATACACTCTCAAGGTATGCATTTAATAGGGTTACATTCCCAAGAAATAAAACCCATGAATCTTGCCTAACTCAAAGCTTAGAATGTGAAGTTAGTTCTAGCAGTACGGTTTAATGATTTGCATCTAATGCTATTCTTAAAAGTCTCTAAATACTTATCTTTTATCTGTCATTACAGTTTTATGACTTCAAACCTAACAAACCTATTTGTGTTAAATGTTGTGCTTGTACATCTGAAAACAATTTTGCCATATGCTCTGATATGTTCTTATCTTATGCAGTGACATTCACTAATTTTAATGTGGATTAAATACGTTTTTAGGGCAACTACGTACACAAAAGTTGCTGAAAAGTTTGGTACTGGAAAAAAATGGCTAAATGTTCTAAATGTTCCAACAGGTTCTTGATGAACTGCACCTAATATAAACTTGGCAGCAATTTGTAAAATGTTTAATCAGTAGCTTTAACCCGTATGGGAGGAACAGGCGTGACTGAGAGTGTTGCAGAGACGTGTGAGTGAAGCCAAGCCCTGTTTGGGTGTGTGGGGAACTTTCACACAGGGCTGCGTCTGACGTTTCAAGCAACAATGCTGTACTAATCTAATCTGAAACAGAATGAACTATTGCTCGAACAGGCAGAGTTCACACAGAGGCTGAGTTTTCATTTTCATAATGAAACTGAATGTGAGATGTTATTTTAGTATCACTGAGACACTATTATGTTTTTATCAGTATTTTGAATTAGCTTTTATATTTTCATTTTTGTTAAATTTTTGTGGTGTGTTTTTGTCATTTGTATTAGTTTGTTTTTTTAATGTCTATATAGTTTTTATTCATTTTATTCTAGTTTTAGTTCTACTACAGTTACACTATCAGTACTTAGTATTTTAATTCTATTTTAATACTTAGTTATGCTTAAACTACATGAAAATGAGAAATGTTGTCTAGGCAGCTAGCTGAAATAAAAATGTACATTTTATTTTAGGTAACTTTTATTGTATTATTTCAAAAGGTATTTTCATGGTGTTCGTTTTATTTAACTATAATAACCCTGATTTTAATAACAAAACATTTATGATGAAACTTTCTGTTTTCCCAAGTCAACAATAAGCACCAAATTGTAAGACGTCAGATCACAAAACATTAATAACTCCTTATTAATGTTTTGTGATCTGACGTCTTACAATTTGGTGATTATTGTCAGGTTGTGACGAATAAGTGAGCAAACCTCTCCTGTCCCGACAGCAGCTCTTCACTTTCACCTGAACACGGGTGACGAGGATGGGGGAGGGTGAGAGCGAAACACACTGACACTCGATCCCATAGCAACAGCAAAACAAAAGCCGCGCAGTAGAGCAGTGGTGTATATCTTTGAACTCTACACGCCTTAATAAGGAGTTCTTTCTTGTCTTAACTTGTTTGGGATGATTTCTGCTCAGAATTGTTTTAAAGGATTAGATTCTGTACTAAAGGATTAGTTCACTTCAGAATTAAAATTTCCTGATAATTTACTCACCCCCATATCATCCAAGATGTTTATGTCTTTCTTTCTTCAGTCGAAAAGAAATGAAGGTTTTTGGGGAAAACATTCCAGGATTTTTCTCCATATAGAGGACTTCACTGGGGTTCAACGGGTTGAAGGTCCAAATGTCAGTTTCAGTGCAGCTTCAAAGGGCTCTACACGATCCCACACGAGGAATAAGAGTCTTATCTAGCGAAACGATCAGTCATTTTCTCAAAAAAATAAAAATGTATATACTTTTTAACCACAAATGCTCATCTTGCACTGCTCTGCGATCCGCCACGCATTACATAATCATGTTGGAAAGGTCATGCGTGATGTAGGCGGAAGTACCGCTGTAGGGCGAAAAACTCTTTTTCTTCTCCAACTTCAAAATCGTCTGACATCATTGTTTTACCTTTTTTGTAAAAGCCGTTTGACTTAGTTTTTGCACGGTCGCTTTGTAAACACTGGATCGGTATTTCCGCTTACGTCACGCGTGACCTTTCCAGCATGATTACATAATGCGTGGCGCAGAGCAGTGCAAGATGAGCATTTGTGGTTAAAAAGTATATAATTTTTATTTTAAAATAGACTAATAAGACTCTTATTCCTCGTCTGGGATCATGTAGAGCTCTTTGAAGCTGCACTGAAACTTTTAACCCGTTGAATCCTTTGATGTTTTCCTCAAAAACCTTAATTTCTTTTCAACTGCAGAAAGAAAGACATGAACATCTTGGATGACATGGGGGTGAGTAAATTATCAGGAAATTTTAATTCTGGAGTGGACTAATATTTAATTGCCCTAAAGTAACCTCAGTATAGCAGAATCTCTACTGGTTGACATTTTGGTTACACTTTATTTCAATGGTCCACTTTAGACATTCTACTAACTATTAGTAACTTCGCAACTACATGTCAAATAACTTTCATTAGTAGACTGTTAGAATTAGTGAAATAAGTTGACATGAGCTTGTAAAGTTACTTATAGTCAGTAGAATGTCTGTTAGGAGCATCAAAATAAAGTGTTAGCAGATATTAAGCAGATACTCTAATGAGATTTAGTTGACATGTGGTTGTAAAGTTATTTATAGTCAGTAAAATGTCTAAGCCATCGAAAATAAAGTGTTACAGACAAGACTATGGTCCTGAAACGACAACTAAAACCATAAAAACATTCTCGTTACTTGAAATAAAACAAAATGTTAAAAAGGCTACTTTTCTCAATTTCATTTAGTTAAACAAAAAAAATTTAAACTAATAAAAACTACATAGATGTATTAAAAATGAATAAAAATGGCAATTAAATATGAAAATGGAAAATATTCAAATAAAAACTTCTAAATATAAACTATAATGGTACTAAAATAACTGCTGCGATTGCATGTTTCATACCATCACACCACCAATCCCTACATCCACGTATTATCTAGAAACCATTAGATTCATTACAGATAAACTGAAGGAAATTATCTTACTGTGGAACTTCCTTGGAAAGGCTTTTATTCAAAGCCCACATGGACTGGAAAAATAAACTCATCTTTTGAGTTTTGGCCAATATGAATGTGTACACCGCCCTTTTTCCTTGATTTCCAACAAACTAAAGAGCAAAGAAAGTCTCTTACCAGCCAAAATAAGCAGGCCTCCAATCAAAGGCAGTATAGGGATGTTGAGGGAACAACAGAGAGCCACGAATGAAATGATGAAGGCGATGATGAGGATGATGAGGCCTATGATCATCAGAGCAGCGACCGCCTGAGCCCATGCTGGAGGGACAACGAGAAACAAGACTTTATTATCACATGCTGTTTCATTACGGTCACGCTAATGCATTCAAAAACACAATACAAAACCTATAATGACCCCTAGCAGGCTGGGAGCTGCTTTTAACATTTTTAACTACTTATACAAACTAAGGCACAGTTAATGCACCTATCTAAACAACTAAACAAAAGGAGAATCTCCTGTGCATCTCATCACTTTCACTAATTTTAATCAACATGAGGAACTTAGATCAAACACATGAGGCGAATTTCAGTGATAAGGTCTAATATGGATGGTTACACATTAACTAGTTTCAGTCAGTCATTAAACAGTTTCACTGCTGCTCTGAGGACTTGTAGAGACAGCGCTTGGCTTTCTAACGCTCAAGAGAGGAATTTGTTTTTCCTCCATGAAGTCTGTGAAAACAGTCACACCCAGAGACCGCTGAGGGTGGAGGAAGGGTGTGGACGGGTTTGACAAAACTACGATTGATGCAACCAGTATTATTTGGTGTGATTCACCACTCAGACAAAAGTGATCTTTAGCATTTATGATCAACTTTATAGTCACAATCCTCAGATTACATAATTATATCTTTCATGACACTTCCTTTATGCACAACACAAGAGCATTAAAGAAATATGAAGTGCTAACCTAAAAAAGTGGATTAGCAGCATATAGAAAATTCTCCATCTATGAATAATTTAGACGCACCGTTGTTCATAAAGAGGGTTGCAGAATGCTATTCCTGCATTAAACAGTAATGAAAGATTGTTACTGACAGGCCTTAGTTTAGACATGTTCTATTGGCAAAATAATGAATAATACCAGCTGAGGTAAAGGACGACACGCAATGACAGGTTTTGCCTGGAGGTTAAAGGCTTTGCAAAGCTGTCAACATTCTCATCTGATTTATTCAACTGGTTCAACTGGCTCTGTATGTGGCTCCATTTGCAAATTTAGAGAAACTGACAACAATAATTTCCCCAGAGAATAAAAATGATATAAATGTTATTAAAACTTCTTTTATGGGCTGATGAACGTGTAACAATTTCTGATCAACTTAATGACTTATAACAAAGCTAATATATATACAGTACAGTCCAAAAGTTTGGAACCACTAAGATTTTTAATGTTTTTAAAAGTCAGCAAAGCTGAATTTCTTTCATTTCTTTTCAAAAAAATAAAAATAAAAATTCTTACTGACCCCAAACTTTTGAACGGTAGTGTATAATGCTACAGAAGCTTTGTATTTCAGATAAATGCTGTTCTTTTGAACTTTCTATNGTAATATTGTGAAATATTATTACAATTTAAAATAACTGTTTTCTATTTGAATATATTTCACAAAGTAATTTATTCCTGTGATGGCAAAGCTGAATTTCTTTAATTTCTTTTCAAAAAAATAAAAATAAAAATTCTTACTGACCCCAAACTTTTGAACGGTAGTGTATAATGCTACAGAAGCTTTGTATTTCAGATAAATGCTGTTCTTTTGAACTTTCTATTCATCAAGGAATCCTGAAAAAAAAGTACACAACTGTTTTCAACATTGAAAATAATCATAAATGTTTCTTGAGCAGCAAATCAGCATATTAGAATGATTTCTGAAGGATCATGTGACACTGAAGACTGGAATAATGATGCTGAAAATTCAGCTTTGCATCACAGGAATAAATTACTTTGTCAAATATATTTAAATAGTACACAGTTATTTTAAATTGTAATAATATTTCACAATATTACTGTTTTTTACTGTATTTTTAATTAAATAAATGTAGCCTTGGTGAGCAGACGAAACTTCTTTTAAAAACATTAAAAATCTTATTGGTTCCAAACTTTTGGACTGTACTGTATGTATATATATATATGTTCATGTTCTAAAAACGTTTTGCATTCGTTATCATTAAGTTATGAAAACGTTATTTCTGAATGTTCTCTGAACATTCCATGTCCTGTTTTTTTTTTTTCCCCTTAACTTTCCATTTTATCATTCTGCAAACATTATTGGAACGTTACTTTTGATTGTTCTCAGAACGTTCTGAAACAAATAGTAACATTTAAAAAAATGTCAGAAGAACGTTAAACTAAAACATTTAATTAAAAAAAAAGTTTGATGAACGATTTATAAATAATGTTTTTGTGTTAACGTTTTGAGAACATTATTAAAGATGAAACATGAACTTTCTATTAACGTTACTGGAAGAACGTTTGTTCATAACTTTGAGGGAACCTTGCCAGAACGTTAGCCAAAGTTCCGAGAACGTTCCCTGAGAGCTGGAAACAAGTCCAGGGTTGTTTGTTTGACTCGGTGAGTCGTGCAACACTATTATGCTATTATATTTTATAATACTATTACACAATACGCGTGAAAAATCAATGTTTCTCTGTTTTGTGGCATAATAAATTAGTTTAAAGGCATAATAATTGTTAAAAATGAATTCAAGAGACGCGTTTTTCAACCTGCTTTTGGTGAACGCTTTCATTTGAGCTGTACTTTAATGTCGAAAACACTGGATTAAACATGGATTCAGGACTTGAACTCAATACTTACGGAACTCCATGAGAGATTTACAGTCCCACTGGTCGTTGCGGCCTCGACACTGTTTCCACATGCTGGCGTAGTGTGTTTTGGCGTTCTCGTCCTCGACCCATCCGGACTGCGCCGCGATGGCGATAATGTCGAAAATGACCGCGAACAGCAGAAGGAGAGGCAGGATCCACCTGCATCTTGGATACGAGATTCCGCAACGAAACATTTTGGATAATTGCGCTGTTTCGTGTCTCCTAACCGAGTGTGAAGAAGCTCTCTGGATAATTTCGTGCCACTCTTTATCTGAAAGTTTCCCGGAGCTCCACCCTACAGTGAAACCTGATCTGAAGAGGCTCGACCTGTTTGAATAGATCCACTCGGGCAGGGCTGGGCCTGACACACACTTCATCAGTCATGTGGTCTTTTTAACATCGTAGAAGTTCACTTTTAATTGACAATAAAGTTTTACAGTTCCTTAAAAGTTGTTATTAAATGACATCTGGGTACTGTGGAGTCTGTGTGAATTCTGTGCAAAAGTTAACTGCATTTATATAAACTGATAATTCTCAGTTCAACTCAGTAATTCCCCTTTACTTTGTCTTTTAACTGTTCAGAAATAATTTGAGCTAAAATCAGTCCTGAATAACATCTATTTACATGTGACACTTCCCTGCATTTGACCACAGGTTGGCCTATTTATTGTCACAATGTAAAAATTAATTGTTTTATTTGTATTTTTACTGTAATTTGATGTGCTAGACCAGTGTTTCTCAACCTTGATGTAATGTTAGGGGGTCCATAAAATATCTGAATATGAATATTTGTATATTCTGACATTTGAAATGTTCCCATAAAAGAAGATAATATATGTATAATGTGACTGATGATATGACTGAATATCAACTAACGTAGTAGTAAATTATACTGGATTGCATTTGGTCGTCACAAAGACATTAATGATACCAATGAGCCCATATTATTCTGGGGTCCTTGAGGACGGTTTTAAATAGGACGGTTTTAAATACTCAAAAAAGGTTGAGATTCTCTGTGCTAGACGAAAAATGGCCTAACCAGCATTTATTTTACAGTAAACCTCTTCTAAATGCAGTATTTTATTCACTCTAAAAATGCTGGGTTGAAAATGGACAAACCCAGTGATTGGGTTGTTTTGACCCAGCGGTTGGGTTAAATGTTTGCCCAACCTGCTGGGTAGTTTAATTAACTCAACTATTGTTTATAAATTACTGTATTGCTTGCTTAAAATCAACCCAAAATATGTTGAAAATGAACATTTATTAATAAGTATAATGAATAATAATTAAACAATAAACAATTATTAAATTTCTTATTAATAAATGTTCACCTTTTAGTTATTAATGTTGGCTAGTAATTATGTGTCTGATTTTTAATTTCCAACATATTTGGGGTTTATTTTAAGCCAGACATATAGTCATTTTTAAACAATAGTTGGGTTAAATAAAACTACCCAGCACGCTGGGTAAACATTTAACCCAACCGCTGGGTTTGTCAATTTTAAACCCTACTTGGGTTGTTTTTAACCCAACATTTTTTGGAGTGTTGTAGAGTTGGGTGACATGGGGATTTATGTTTTATTGTTCTTTTCCTTTTCAATTTCTATTTTTTACTTTTAAGAAAGCAATGCTGTGCAGACCTTAAATATTGCATGCAGATAGTGAGGTGAAGTTTCTTCCCACGCTTTCTGGGATGATTTTCCAGGGTTTTTCTCACAAACTGTCCCCATCAGCTCAGGTCTAACATCACTTCACATGTTCTTCTATTGAAAATGCATATCTCCTACTCTAAACAGATTTTGTTTTCATTTCATCATGATTTATGCGATCCTTTTGGATATCAGAAAGCCATGTTTTTCCTAATATCAATCATCATTAGAACAGAACACATTTTACACAAAAACAAGATCCAGGTCCAGAATTCATTCAGACTTTAAAGCTCTTGATTCTTCGATGTTCTTGTAGTTATGGCATTTGTTAAAGCTGTGAATCACATGATGGCTCCTCATTATCATGCCAATGTCGTTTTCTATACTTTTATACAACATATGCAATCAATACTTTCTTTGAAGAGTATCAGCCTAGAAGCTTTATATAAAGTAAATGTATTACTACAGTAAAATGTGATTCATTCCTGTAAGGGTGGTCATCGTGAGTAGTTTAAAAAGCCTTCTAATTTATGTCAGTGTCAGTTTTAGATGATTGACGTTCTATATAGGGTTGTGTGCTGGTAAACTTCTATCGAGTTCAAATGTTGCAAATGTTATCTTTGAGCAAATCTTCTCACACCTTTGGTGTGTTCTGGTGATTCACACGCCACTCATGCAAAATAAACAGGCTTCTGTCATGCTGCTTTGATAGTTGCGTTTCAGATGAGAATGTAAATGGTTATCATTAAAGCTCCAAACAAGTGATATGTATAAATAAATACTTCTATATATGTTTCCATTAAACATGGTATAAATTAGTGCTGGCAAACCGATAAATCGCAATTAATCACACACACACACACACACACGTGCAATTCAAAACATCGTGATTAATGGATTTGACAATATAAATATTAATTTATGTCCACTTCTCTCTCTGTGCAGTTTGCTTTTGTCTCACAAGATATAGCTTTGCTGCCACAGTAAAAATGTAAATGTAGTTACTTTGAAAATGAATCATTTGCAACATCACTGTTTGATCGATTTATAAGCTTCATGGGGAAAAGCATCAATTTCTTTCAAAAACGTAATGTTGAAGTGATTCTTAAACAGTACTGTATGTTTGTGTAAACTGCGGTTTAGCCGTTCCTGATGGCAGTGAGATGATGTTGTTGCTGTTAAATCAGCCTCATGTGATTCATGGAGTCAGGGGTCATGAGAGAAAGTCATACATTGTGAATGTATACACTGTATACTAGTTATTTTTTGTGGAGGTTATGTCGATAAACAAGCAAATGCATGTTTTTGTGAGACACAGAAGGTGTCCTTCAAAACTATTTTGTCCTTTTAAAATTTGAATTTAATATAAAACCACTCTGTATTTTGATTCTTTTGAGACAAATGCTAATTGCACATTTATTTAAAATGATGGACATTTGTGTGACCCCTGTCATTCATGAGTCTGGGGATTTTCACACCTTACATTATTCATCAGTTTATGTCTGCAGTTTGATTCTGAAATAAAGATGTTTAATATTAACCTTTAAAAAACAATGTAATAATATATTTCACTTACTATATATAATTAACATAGAAAGACACCAATATGTTTTTTCAACTTCTCAAGATTCTGCAATTAAATGATCAATATTCAGTAAACCTCTTTAAATCTTATACATGACAAATTATAATATAGAGTCTAATTTATTATGTATAAGATTTAAATTCTGTATTGATATTTGACTGTTTGTATCCTGCACTCCTAAAAATGAAGGCTCTTTATTGGCATCAATGATTCCATGAAGAACCTTTAACAGAATCTTTCCAAAAGTTCTTTAAAGTGGAAAAAAGATTCTTTAGATTATAAAGAAGCTCTTTATACTAAGAAAAAAAAGGTTCATTTAGAAGAACTAAGCTGGTTCTATGGCATTGCTGTAAAAAAAACAAAAAACTTTTGGAACCTTTAATTTAACTTTAAAGGGGTCCTTGATTATGATTTCACTTTTTTAACTTTAGTTAGTGTGTAATGTTGCTTTTTGAGCATAAACAACATCAGCAAAGTTACGAAGCTCAAAGTTCAATGCAAAGGGAGATATTTTCTTTTACAGAAATCGCAACAAACGGCTGGTAGGGACTACAGCTTTCCTGTAGCTCAGTGGTTAGAGCATGGCACTAGCAATGCCAAGGTCATGGGTTCGATCCCAGGGATTGCACATACTCCGATACAAATGTATAGTATAATGCAATGTTAGTCGCTTTGGATAAAAGCGTCTGCCAAATGCATAAATGTAAATGTAATGTACAACGAGCTCTTCCTGGGTTAGTGACATCACAAACCCCAAAATTTACATAAATCCGCCCCCGAGAACACACAACAAAGGGGGCGGGGCCATGTTGGGCTGCTTTAGAGAAAAGGAAGAGTTGTTGTAGTACAGTGTTGTTGACATGCCGTCATTTTACACCGGACTGCTTCACAAACGAGGATCAATTCAACACTGGATTTGCACAAAAGATTAACATGACGGCACATGCTAGTGGATGAGTTGAATCAACTCCACAGCAACTACATCAGTTTATCCACTAACCATTCAGAAATGTCCAGTTTCATTCTAAAAGTTGTAACTTCTTCCTGAGTCTCTCCATCAGTGTCGACTCCGGTTTGAACAATGTAAGGCTGAACACCGTTACTGACAATCCTCATTTTGGCTGCGTGAGATTCTCCAGCTTTGTTGTTGTTGAGCTGTTAAAGCTCCGCCCTCTTCTGGAAAGGGGGCTGGGAGCAGCAGCTCATTTGCATTTAAAGGGACACACACAAAAACAGCTTGTTTTTGCTCACACCCTAATAGGGGCAAATTTGACAAGCTATAATAAATGATCTGTGGGGTATTTTGAGCTGAAACTTCACAGACACATTCTGGGGACACCAGAGACTTATATTACATCTTGTGAAAGTAGTAGCTTTCATAGTAGCTCCCCTTTAATTTAACAGATATTTATTGCAAAACTGTAAGTCTTTCTAAAGGCCCGTTCACACCAAGACTGATAACTATAAGGATATATACATCAGAGAACGATATTGTTTGTCGTCTGCAGCTTTGAATGCTCAAACTTTTTAAAGCAAGATAAATTCTGATTGGCCATCAATGTTTTTTATCATTCATCAGTTGGAAAAGAAAACATTCCGTGTCGTGGTGTGGACTCTCTTATTCTTTTATATTTAGAATGATTTTTAGAACTATATCTTTGTCGTCATCATTTTAGTAGTTATCGTTCAGCTCTTCCCAAAATATATAGTCTTTGTAAAAATAGGTGCGCTGTGTACAGAACAAACAAACATGACTACAATCTTGTGCATGCTTTCTAGTCTGAGACATCTACTAATGTATAATAATCTAGTGAATTTTGCAGTGTTTGCATGAATCAAAGGGCGTAATCATTAAGTCCTGAAACTGCGCAATCAGAATAATTTAAGGGAAATCATGTCCACCCTTTTCATACGCCCATGAAGAAACAACAGTGCTGTCTGATCCCCGTGCTCACGATTTCACGTGAATCAGAGATGAGCAGTTTATGGGGAACATCGGTGGGTGTGTTTTTTCTTAATGCCAGCTAATGAGACACCGCTCTAGACATCAGCTAATTTACAGAGTGAATTTTCAAGTGACTCAAGAAACATTCATATTTCAGCAAGGTGGGTGGAGAAACATCGCCTCACACTCCCTGGATGAACAGGTTTTCAAAACACAGGTGCCTGCGGGCAGGGCCGACCCAAGCACGGGGCTGGGCACAGTGAGAGTTAGAGAAAGCGGCCCCCCTCGGTCGGTCTGTTCGCAGAGCGCCGCCCCACAGACGGCTCTGCCTGCAGGTATCCGTCACACCCAACGCTGAACTTCACTGCATGTTCACAGGGTGTAATTTGCGAAATATGGTTTTCATCAGTTCTCTTGACATGATACCACAACAGTACTGACGCATGGTGATGAAAAAATATATAAAATGAGACGCAAAAATATACTATTTCAATGCTTTTTACGTTCTCTCGCACATGTAATTCATTCCCTGATTAACTTCGAACTCAAAGTTTTGCGAGCGAACACAAAGTTTCTCGGGGGAATGCAAAACATTTGCGAGAAAACGCAAAAGCATTGAAATAGTATAATTTTATGCAACAGAACAGGCTGGAGTGACTTTCTTTGTTTATCACATATCTCACAAGTTCACATAAATATAATCATTAACCAATGGAACAAATGAGCATGAATAATTACAGATACATTTATTAAAATGTAGAAAATTAGAAATAGGCCTATACCGACACCCTTTCAAAAAGTAGGCTACTCCTTTGTATATTATTTATGCCTAGGGTATATAGTACCTATGGTAGATATCAGTACCTTTTTGAAAGGCTACCGCCCCTGTGACACCTTTCTTTTTGAGAGCGATAAAATTATATTTAGGTGCAATTTTTAATTTTGTTGTAATACACTGTAAAACCAAACAGTGAATGTAATTAAATGAAATGAGTTTGTTTCACTCAAATAATAATGAAAGTTCATTGTACTTAATAGAAAAAAGTTGCGTGATTGTAGTAAACTGAACTTAATATGATTGAGTTGCAGCAGATTTCTAATTCCCAGCATGCTTTGAAAATAAATGTTGAAATTAAGTGTTATTTTGTGTGTTTTTGCTCAAGTTTAACATAGGGAGACAGAAGTTAGTGTTTAATGTTGAGTTATGTTGGGATTTACAGGGCTGCAAAACTTTTAAAACCACATATGTTGTTTGATTATATACATGCAAGTACATAATGACAGTTTCTTTGATAGTTATAATAGCATGTGTTATTTTCTGTCTAACATGATCTGAATGTGAAGTTTATGTAAATGAACTGTATGTAATTAACATTATGATGAGTTGGGCAAGGCTGAGAACTGCGGGTGCGAAGGGATGCTGGTGACGTGATTGTTAATGTGAGACACCTGTGCACCACACTGGCCTTGCTCCGTTTCCACGGCTCTCGGCCTCGCCCCACTTGTCACAAAAAATTTAAGTTCTACTAACTTAAAAACAAAAATGATTAATTTTAAAGTAATAAGTTTCCTTAAATGTTTTGAGCATTCTGAACTCATCATTGCTTTGTACCAATGTTAGTTTCTGCTAGTCTTATGTAACTTTATTACTTTGAGTTTGATGAACTTAAAGGATTAGTCCACTTTTAAATAAACTTTTCCTGATAATTTACTTACCCCCATGTCATCAAGATGTTCATGTCTTTCTTCAGTCGAAAAGAAATTAAGGGTCTTATCTAGCGAAACGATCGGTCATTTTCGAAAAAAATACAAAACTGTATATGCTTTATAAACACAAATGATCGCCTTGAACGTATTTCCGCTTTCCATGTTCTTCAAAACGCTTACGCTGTATGTCCTACGCCTTCCCTATTCTACTTATGGAACGAACGAGTTTGTTTTTTTTCCGTAAGTAGAATAGGGAAGGCGTAGGACACACAGCGTAAGGGTTTTGAAGAACGCGGAAAGCGGAAGTACGTGCAAGGCAATATTATGTGTTTATAAAGCATATACAGTTAAATTTCTTTCGAAAATGGCCGATGGTTTTTCTAGATAAGACCCTTATTCCTCGTCTGGGATCGTTTAAAGCCCTTTGAAGCTGCACTGAAACTGTAATTTTGACCTTCAACCGTCTGGAGGCCATTGAAGTCCACTATAAGAAGAAAAATCCTGGAATGTTTTCATCAAAAACCTTCATTTCTTTTCGACTGACGAAAGAAAGACATGAACATCTTGGATGACATGGAGGTGAGTAAATTATCAGGAAAATTTTACTTAAAAGTGGACTAATCCTTTAAACCATTTAAGGCAATCAGATTCCTCAAATAATTTAATGGTGGAGTAAGTAAATTTTCAAAAACACTGTTTGGAAGTTAGTCAGGCCAAGGTTTTTAGACGCAAAGACATGTTCTGTGTGAAAGGCACCTAAAATGACTGAATTTGCGGCGGCTTTTCTTAAAATTTGCATTTCTTGTTTGCAGTGAAAATATACAACAGACAACATTCTTTTAACATTGTTATTACTTCTCTGACCTCAAAAACCATTGCAGGGCTCTGGACTAAGGGGCCATTCACACAGAACGTGTCTTTGCGTCTAAAAACGCGAGTCGCAGCGCTCAGGAATGGTTTTTAAAAAAGCGCAGCGTAGAACACGAGGGTCTCGAGACGCGCTTTTGAGACGTGATGCAATAACGACAATGATGGAAATAATAGAAATAGGCAAACAGCAGAATTACCGTCAAATAAAAAAGTTGTCATGCCAACTTGCTACTGTAAACATAAGCTTGCAACGCTTGCCCCGCTTTATAATATTAAGGTAGAACCACTGAACTCACATGAACTGATTTAAATAGGTTTTTAGTACCTTTATGGATCTTGAGAGAGGAAATATCATTGCTGTCTATAGAGGCCTTACTGAGCCATCGGATTTCATCAAAAAATATCTTAATATGTGTTCTGAAGATGAATGAAGGCCTTACGGGTGTGGAACGACATGAACTAACCCTTTAACACTGTTGCTGTGGGTTGTTTTTCATGACTGCGGGTTGAAGCAACTCCAAATAACATGATATTTTGCCCTTGGAAAGCAAATTTTACCAGGGGAACCCTGCCAAAATGGCGTATTTTACCCCCCAGAACGCAATTTTTATGGGGGACCACTGCTGAAACGTGATTGGGCTAGTTTTGGGCTAGTTTTGAGTAGCAATTGGGCGGGTTTTGTTGTGGAAACCTGGCAACCCTGGAGGGCAGTAGCACCGGTGCCATTAAGTTCTAATGTGGCACCCCTGATTTGTCAGTGCTGTGAGGACTGACAGAAAAGCACTGAGCTTGAGTTGAGATGCAGATAATATTAACTTTTATTAATTAATAAATATTAAAAATATATACTAGGGTGTGGAAATGGCTAATGAGCCAATAAGTGCTCCTCTGCAGCATCTACCACAGTGGTCTTTTATTGTCTTTTTTATTTCTAAATAAGTGTTTGCTTTCCTACATCGTGAAAGTTTTACAAATGGAACAAACTATGAAGGATGAACAAATGTTTTGGACATAAAAATAACATTCAAATTGGGCAATATTGAAGTGCTGAGAAAAGTTGTGTGAAGCAATTAAAAGCTCTCGAAAACATTAGACCATTTCTGCCACAAATTATTTCTGTTAGTGTTAGTGGCACAATGTTTATCATGGTTTCTAGATTACACAGCGTTTGTATTCACCGCAGAATTAATGACATCACTGTGAAATCTTGTGATAAGCATTTGCATTCGTCGTAGAATTCTGTTAAACCACAGATATCAGATCAAACAGTTTCCACGTTGGCACTGCTGATCTTATTACATTAACCCATTTGTGCCCAAATTTTTCTGAATGATTTCATGCATATAGTCCTGTTAATAGTGTCCTATGTGAACATGTTCTGCATTTATTTTCCCCAGGTTTTTGTTTTTTTTCTTAAAAAACGTATTTGAATGTGTGGCAACTATAGTTGCCGGTGGGCAAATATGTTGCATGCACCCCTCAATGTAAAATTTGAATAGGAGAAGAAAATTTGGCACCTAGCTCAAAATAACTGCTTTCAACAGATCAACAGATCAATCAAAGTCGAAGAACATTCGATGTGAACACAAAAAAGCTGCATCTAGCTTATAATCTCTTGAATATGAAAACACAACAAACAACAAATCCATTAGTCCTAAAGTGGTGGAACATAGTGCAGAACAAAGTGCAGTCATTAAGTTGCTCCAACAGAGCATTGTGAATCAAAAAAGTTAAATTACATTGTTCATTAGAAAAAATTACTCCTATATGTGACCCTGGAGCACAAAACCAGTCATAAGTTGCACGGGTAGATTTGTAGCAATTGCCAACAATACATTGTATGGGTCAAAATTATTGTTTGTTTTTTTTTATGGCAAAAATCATTAGGATATTAAGTAAAGATCATGTTCCATGAAGATATTTTGTACATTTTCTACCGTAAATATAAAAAAACTCTTTTTGTAAATGATTATACATTGTGAAGGACTTCATTTGGTCAACTTTAAAGGCGATTTTCTCAATATTTTGATTTTTTTGCACCTTAAGATTCCAGATTTTCAAATAGTTGTATCTCGGCCAAATGTCCTATCCTAACAAACCATACATCAATGGAAAGCTTATATATATTCACCTTTCAGATGATGTATAAATCTCAATTTCATAAAATTTACCCTTATGACTGGTTTTGCAGTCCAGGTTCACATATAACAAACAAACAAAAAATAAATCAATTAAAAAAATAAATAAACAAATGACAATATATATCAATTTAAAATATTATAAAAGCAAAAGGCACTAAACAAGACCTGTCTCTGCGAGAGACTGGAGAAATCAAAACAAACGAGTAACCACACACATAAGAACTCACAGAAGACACATAGGGTAAAAAATTCGAAACGATGAATTTTTTTTATTTATATCAAATGATTTAAGTAACATAGTGTGCTGTTCTGCTGAATATTATCACGATTGTAAATGTTAGGCCTGCATTGAATTTATAGTTTAATAAACAAGTAGGCCTAGCCTAGTTCATATGAAGTTACCTAGCCTACATTTTAGACACAATATTGACTGTTTTTGTTTTATTTCACCATTTAATATAGTTCAAAAAGAAAAGCAACACTCAGCGCTGTGTTTGTTTTTGAATGATTCAGCTTGATTGAATGATTCTGAATGAATCGTTTGAATGAATGACTCAATGACACACTTATTAAGACGGTCACTTACTGCCACCTATTGGCGGTTTAGTTTCATGTTTAAAAGTATTATTGCATTTTTTTTCTTAACTGTATATTCAAATATTTGTTTAAACATCAATCTCAAAGCAATATTTATTGCAGTTGTGATTTTGCAGTGTAAATTATTAATTTGATTGGTAACAACAGCCCTATAGTGTCTTATTATTGAATATGAATATATTGATCAAATGTAAGAATTTGATAGAAACATAATTGACCCTTTGCAAAGACCCACCCCCCCTTAGTTACTTTGTCCGACAAGCCATGGCGCTGTCACGCCACACATAGTGAAAAATACACTGCGGAGCAAAGAGGACACTGACAACACGTCGACAGACTAGACAGAGCAGGTTACTTATGATATTAAACAAAGTCCTAGCTTCCAAATTGTGTAATATTTTAAGAAATTCAAACAATAAAAAACATTTTGAGGCTCTTTAATGTGTCGTGACAGATCGCTGTAGCGCTCAAGCGGCTCGTGAACCGATCATCTCTTCCTACTAGTTCATTTATAGCATCAAATAAACATGAATGAACATCAGAAGGGAAAGTTGTTTAAAACGCGAAAAGACGTAAATACACACCATTTTTCAAGTTCAAGTCCACCAAAGTTAATCTTCTAACTCCTGACTGCTTTGTCGGACAAAATGGCGGAAAAAATGGGCGTTATGATTGGTTAGATCACTTGTCAATCAAACTCCGTGTAAAGGGTCAATTAGCCTGTCATTAAAAATGTATTATAACATTATTATTTTTTACATTTTTTTATTAGGAGTGCAAAACATACAACATACGGTGAACACAAAACACAAAAGCAGCAATAAAACAGCAATGAAAAATAAGCAGAAATGACAAACGGGTAATAGTAGAAGTATTTAAGTAGTAATAGCATACATATAATAATAATGATAATAATATTTTGAGATGACGGCAACAGTAATATCAGTAATAATAATAACAATAGTAATACTAAAGATGGTGATGATGATACTAATTTGTGTTGACGGCAATAGTAATATCAATAATAACATTGATAACAATAATAATAATAATAATAACAATAGCAATACTAAAGATGGTGATGATGATAATATTTTGTGATGACGGCAACAGTAATATCAATAATAATAACAGTAATAATAATAATAATAATGATAAAATAACAATAGTAATAATAATAATGTAATAATGAAATAATGACACATACCACACCTCTTCTAGCTTCTGTGTCAGCGTGCATGTTTGTTCATTTATTTATTTTTCTCATTCACAGTACGATTACTATTTGTATATGTATGCCTAAGCTGAGGTGGTGCATTAAAATCATGTGTGGTATATGTTGGGTGTAGATTTGATTTAGTTATATTTATATATTTTAAATATATATATTAAATTATTAAAGATATTCATTAAACCGTTACAATCCTTATACAAAGCAAAATATCATCCCATTACTGCTCAATGTATTATAACGTTATTATAAAAAAAAACTCTCTTATGTGTAATTTAAATGTAAGTAGTCTAAAAATCAATCATTTTTAGCCTTTAATATTATAAAGATGTACCAACTGGGGTTCCTTATAGTGTACAGCATTAGTTTAGAGATATTTTTTGCTAAGTGCCTGATAAGGCCCCAAGTTAATCAATATTCAATCAAATTAATCTGTGTCAATACATTTTATTTATTTTTTACTTGAAGCAAATGTTGTCTTTTCCCTTTATTTTCTTGTCAGAGTGCACCAGATTGCTTCATTTACAAGTTAAAATCACAAAATAATTCTCCTGGGGGAGGATGAGTGAGAATGATTGGCAGAATTGTTATTTTTGGGTGAGCTAGTCCTCTAATAATGAGTCCAGCCTAGTAACTTTCTCTGTCTCTTTTCACTCGAGCGCAATGAAACACACCGAACTTGTTTACGCATAAATACAGGCTGTACACAACTGACTAAAGTTTATGATGTAAACTGTGAATAAACGAGGCTCCCAGCAGACGGCGGTATAAGCTACCACGTGACTTCAAACTCTGTGACGTGAGCGCACAGGAAACAAAGAACCTGTCAACTTCCGGCGGCCATATTGCGGTGATACAGCGAGTTTTGCTGAGGGAGCTCCATCATGATTTCTTCTCAAGCTTATGGAGGCAGTGGAAAGATGAAGGAATATCACTACAGCGGTCCAGTGGAGCATAAATTCTCTCCTTATGCCTTCAACGGAGGGTAAGAAGCAGCGGACGCGCGCGGGTTTCTGTCCCGTCATCATCTTCCTCACGCGCCGAACATGACAGTTCATTTCACTGAGAAACTCTTTATAAAGTCTGTTTTCACCGCAGTTTCACCGCAGTTGCCACCGTATAATAAGCTAGCATTCTAGAGTTGAATTCAGTCGTATTAGTAAAATAATAAGTTGTTTTGAACGGTGTGCTTTTTTTACTTTCACTATCAAAACTGCAGCATTTGATGGACAATAAAGAGACTGATTTACACTCTCTCAAAGTCAAAATATAAGTCTAAACACCTATCTGCATTAATAATATATGTATATTTCAAGGTATATTAATGTTGCTGCCTGAATTCTGCAGATTCATTTCATTTGGTAAAATGAAACGTTATTATGGGCTGT
>RJVU01061435.1:374193-392953 GCA_003731715.1 Anabarilius grahami
ATATAATTATAATATGTATGTATATATATATATAATTATAATATATATATATATATGTATGTATATATGTGTGTGTGTTGGATAAGTTACACTAAAAGTGTTTAATAGCTACTAATTATATCTTATTCCTTCACTTTTTCAAGGGAAAAGAAATTAAATTACAGTATATAATTATTTAGTAATGCATTACACCTAACCCTAACTCTATGTATAATTTTAAGTGAAATGTTGAGATTGTCCTGTCTGTTCTCCTCACTATAAACATTAAAGGGTTAAATGTGTGTTTTACTGTGTTTCTCAGGACTGTGCTGGCGGTGGCTGGGGAAGACTTTGCTCTCGTGGCTTCAGACACACGTTTAAGTGAGGGATACAGCATCCACAGCAGAGACTCTCCCAAATGCTACAAACTGTGAGTTATCGCATGAATCATTCACGTACAATGAAATCTGTAGTAATCTTTTAGTTTTTTTTTAGCTTTTTGATCATATTTAATAATCTGTCATTTATTTTATACACCATTATTTTTAACCAGACTTTGCACAGTAAAATAAACTACAGTAATTCAAGGCATACCACGTGGATCCATCTGTGAACATCATTTATTTGTGTCAGTGTTTTGTATCTATTTTTTCAAATGATTGGAAATTAAGGACTGATTCAACCAACCAACTAAACAAACAAACTTACAACAGGACTGCGCCTAAAACGGTCGCATTTGCGAATAAAAATATTCATTTGCGAGTTATATTTTTGCTGAGGTCGCCATTGACGACCATACATATTCACTCGTTATGACTGTAAAATTTGCATGTTATTTGCGTGTTCTGTGCCCAGTAGCCTATCACATCATTTGCTGTGTTCACATAATTGAACGTTTCAAAATATGAATGGGTAGGGAAAATATCACATACCAAACAGATGCCAAAGAACTAGCATTGATAAAAGCAGACTGTGTTGTCGTCTGCATCAGTGCAAAAAAGCTGCATTTGAACACACCTTTCTGCTCCTGAGTAAAGGAGAAACTGCCTATTTCTTCATATAAAATCATCTATATTCATCATTCAAAAGGGGAAACCGGCTCTGTAGACTGCAGATACACACACAATGCATCACGTGTTTACCGTATTGAATATCAATCATGCTGATCACTTTCATTATTCCACTCCGCTCGTGCTCATCAGATCAATTTAAGGTCATTAAAAGTCTTCAGTGCCTTAAACAGTATAACAAGAGTATTAATGATCATTTTAAGACGTCTTATATTTTGTGGATGGAAAAACAAATCGTGATGCTCTCTAATGTGATTATTAACATTAATTTCATTAAATGTGAGCGCTGCATGTTTTAAAGTCAAAAGATGGAGCTGTTGCGCGTTCTTCAGGCTCTCGCAGCAGTGCTTCAGAGCAGCTCGCAATCAATGATTAGCACTCGTTAGTCAACCGATTGCTTAAGAGCTAATGCTGATCAATTATGACAAAGTTTACTTTATATTATTCATATTGTAATGTTGTAACAACATAGTTTTTTTTTATCTTCCCATATCTTGAACTTGAATAAGCAGCAAAAGGAAAGCACGTGCATTTCAAAATAAGAGCCCCGCTGTATTTTGGCCTGTTCATTAATCAAAGTCATGTGTATATCGATTTCCCTTGTTTGTAGGGAAATATTTATTTCTATATATTTATTTTTATTTTCATTTGATTCAAAGTAGGAAAGATTAACAACATTATCTAACGCATATTATTCAACATAAAGATTATATTTAACTAGTTATAGTTCATTGCTTAAAATAATTGTTAATACTGAAATAAACATTTATAAAAACTAAACAGCCATGTTTAAAAACAACCAAAAATAAAACCAAAAACAAAAGACAAATAAAAAATTAAAACTTAACGAAAAATGAAAGCAGAAAATATAAAAATCTAATTAGATTCAAAATATTACCTGAAACTAAATAGTATTAAGTAAAAGTAGTGACATTCATTTTCCAGAAAAATCACAAGATGAAAGTGCTGAAACTGTAAAGGGGATATATATATATATATATAAATAAACACAACAGGATGACTAAAAGTAAGTGATTTTAAAATTTAAGTTCATTAATTGTGTGGCTCTTAAAAAAGCATTTTGCCACCCATTTCTTTTTTTTCAATGGCTCCATAATGAATTTTTTTGTCTGGAGCCCTGTTACCAACTCTACTGCAGTTTAAATCAGAGATATTTAATAAGCAATCTGTCTCAATGTTCTTGTTCCTGCAAGTCACAAGACAAGGAACGGTTAAACTAGTGACACTGATTGATTACTCTGCCTTTAGGAAGTGAATATTCCATATCATCGCTGTCGGGCAGAAATCTCATATCTCCAAAAACACTACTTTTCAGGAATTTTTTTTTTTTAAATAATTAAACTCTGTGTTGTCAAAGGTGGCCGTTTGGCAGTATATGAGGTCAGAGGTTGTATGGTTACATTTGTTTTGGACCAGCAAATTTCTGAGAATTTCAGACAAAAAAAAGTGAGTGCATCACATTACGCTTTCATTAACATACAGGTTATAAAGTTTACTGTAGCTACATGTGCGCTTTGTTTTTTTTCTCTCATTTGGACAATCTCATGCTATTAAAGATGAAGTGCTTCATACAGGCTATTTAAGATAGTATTGGCTGTGATTCAACGACAAATGCTAGACAAAGACACTCTTCTCCGCTCCTCAAATACATGAAAAATTAGCCTTTATATATATATAGTGTTCCTTGAGTAAAGAAAATGTTGTACTTACTCAAACAACCAGTTCTTTATTTACTCTTGCACTGCAAACAAGAAGAGTCCAAACTGTGTCCTTCACTTCATTCACGATAGAGGCGGGGCGGAGTTATCAGGTTTGACTGACAGTTTGAGGATCCAGTGGGGTTATGAGGTTTAGTCACATGCTCTTTTTAATGCTTTTCATTGGTTAAATATTTGCAAAACCCCCAGACAGACATGAAAAAAAAAAATTAAAAAAAAAGACAAAATCTGGAGATGCCAGGTTTCTGCCCATCTTCCAGTGCTTTCTGTGAGACTTTGATTTATCTGTAAGTGTTTGGAGAATTTCAAAACGGCTGAACCTGATCTCTCTTGTTCATTCCCATTCAGGACAGACACTACAGTGATTGGCTGCAGTGGTTTCCATGGCGACTGCTTGACGCTAACCAAAATCATTGAGGCGAGACTGAAGGTGCGTTTGACAACAGAGGCTAGAAAGGAAAATGGAAAATGTCATAGTATTTTCTGGTCAGATCATGTTCAGTCAGCACTGACAGTATGACACACAATGTTTCTTTACCTTATAGATGTACAAGCACTCAAACAATAAGAGCATGACCAGCGGAGCCATCGCAGCCATGCTGTCCACCATCCTGTACGGCAGGCGTTTCTTCCCGTACTACGTGTACAACATCATCGGCGGTCTCGATGAGGAGGGTGAGTTTGGGATCAAAGTTTCAAAGATGTATGGATTTGTTTTTCACTAGCTCCAAAATGTGTGATCGACTTTTAAGGCGATACACCTCAGGTGAACAGGGTAAAACAAGTTTTGGTTATACTTTATTTTAAGGTTTCAGGATTACAGTGTAATTATACATTTAAGTACTGAGTAATAATGTACTTTCTATAGGTTTAAGGTAAGGATGAGGGTTTGGTTTAGGGTTAATTGCATGTAATTATGCATAATTTCTAGTTATTACTACAGTAATTACATGTAACATGCGTAACAATGACACTGTAAAATAAAGTGTTACCCAAGTGTTCTGTTATGTTTGAATATGCAAATGAGGCATTCAATAATTAAATATGCACAAGTTTGTGTAGATTTCCTAATTTGATTTTGTTTGAGTTAAATGTTTTTACAGAACGGATTTTGGATCTTCACTATTTATCAGAAAAAAGAAGCCAAAAAAGAACTGAATTTTCACCGTGTTTTTAGGAATAAAATGTTCTATAAATCAAGTGAATGATGTATGAATGAACCTTCTGAATATAGACAGGAATAAAACTGTTAAGTTTGGTGTAAGTGCTGCTGAAGTGGAAATTTTCGGACTCGCTTAAATCTACAGATGCAAATAGATAAAGTGCAATAAAAAATATCACTTAAAAGTGTATTTTAGATATTTTCCTTCCAGTAGTCTGAAACAACATGTTATGAAAAGCCAAATAGGCCAAAATCACAAAATTGGCTAGTGCATGAGAAATTTTCCTGTAATGTCTTGCCTTAATAAACAGTTTTGTCTCTCAATAGCCAGTCTGTTTTCTCATTCCAGGTCGAGGTGCCGTTTATAGTTTCGATCCGGTTGGCTCTTACCAGAGAGACTCTTATAAAGCAGGTGGATCAGCCAGTGCAATGCTGCAGCCTCTCCTTGACAACCAGGTAAGACAGTTCAGGTTAGGTTAGACCAGATTCTGTCAACCTTATTTTTACTGTAAGAGCGACGCGGCCATTTGGATGTGCGAATCTTCCGGTGTCATTCACTTCCATTTATTTCAGCTGCACATAACAGCTTGATATAGCAATGCAAACTGGTATTTCTTATCATAATATTTTAATGTTTTGTGCCAAAACTCAAACATACTGGTTAGTTGTGCAAATAGTTTTACTGCATTTTGTTATTCTTTTAGCTCTCTACCTGTAGTGGCTAATGAATTGTGAAGATATAAATGACATATAAACTCTTTTTATTCTGTAAAAATAGTTTCTTCATGCCTCAAAATAGTTAATATGCGGATTAGTCTCCACCTCCAATCAGACACATGACAGTAATTGATATGATTAGCCTTTGGCTTGACTAAGTTATCAAACAGCTAATTGATAGTTTTCACGTGACGTCATGCCCTGATGGGATCACCCCCCGGCGGGCAAAACAATGCTTTCCTACATTGCCCGCCAGTCATTTTTACCAGGTTTGTAGTAAGATCTAGTAAGGCAGTGATATTAAAAGATCAAATTCAATATACACTATATTGATTATGCATACTTTGTACAGGCAAGCAATTGAACACACAATATTAATGCAACACAAGGTTTCTTGTTGAGCGTTTTTTTCCATCAAAAACCATAATAAAGAAAATGAGTTGCATTCATATTCTGGGCTCATCTGCTCACCTGTATATAGCATGCATCATCAAAAAGGGGTAAACTGAATTTGGTCTGTCAATATCACTGTTTTAGTACATTAAGGCACTTTAAGTGTTTTAAAGCATATTAAAACACCACATAGACATATAAACAACATTAAAAACTTGATTTTCAGCACAGGAGGACTTTAAAATAACAAGCTGTTGAATGTTGAAATTGCATTCATTTATATATCGTGTCTGTATTTGGAAAATGTTCTTATTCGTCATGAGAATGTCTCCATTCAAGAAATCTTATTGGTCTTAAAATAGGCTTTATTTTCATTGAGCAAAACACAGATGCTCCTTTTTAATTATTGGGTGAAATGTATCCTGGACACATTTCACCTTATTTAGTCTATTAAATGAAAGTAATTCTCAAACTCCCGATGTAATCACTGTGTATGACTGATGTAAAAAGGAGCTTAACAGAAGGAAGTTTTCTTCTCAAACCGTTCCTTCCTGAAGGCTTGAACTAGTTTCTCTTGTGCTCAGATCGGATTCAAGAACATGGAGAACGTGGAGCAGCTGCCCCTGACCCTGGAGAAGGCCGTGCAGCTGGTGAAGGATGTTTTCATCTCAGCCGCTGAGAGGGACGTCTACACAGGAGATGCTCTCAAGATCTGCATCATCACCAAGGAAGGCATTCGAGAAGAGCTCGTGCCACTCAGGAAAGACTGAGACGTCTTCTCTGCCATGCCAAAATTAGCCTGTTTTTGTTTTTCTCCAGTTGAATCCTTCACTCTGCTGTTCTTTTTATATTCCTTCTCAAGAATAAATACGTCAACAGTATCAGTATTGTCTTTCTTTTGTCTTTTTAATTCAGTGTTTTGTCAGTTTGAGAACTACATTTATGGGAAACTGAAAAAAAAAAAAAAGATTTATTGAAACTTCATGTTTGCATATTGATAGTGCAAATGGTAAAGCTTTTGAGTTGACCCACAGGCATGAACAACTGATTTCCATCTGTTACTGTTTCCTGAGTGCTTGTTTTCTCTGATATTCAGCTGTTACTCACGGTCATTACTTGAGCCAAATCCTCACTATTTTACAGTCCTCAAATGCATCCAGTGTTTTGTCATTCTATAGTTTTTTCTGCTTTAAGGTCACATTAACAGTGTTTTGTTTAAAACAATATATCGTGCGACGCGGACCTCAGGTCCGATATCGGTGTTTTTTTTTAAGTGACTAATTTTATAATGCGTATAGCTCCAAAAGATGGACACTTAGAACATTGAAACCAGTGTTATCTTGACCTGCTTGATTTGTGATTTTTTTTTTTTTTTCTTTACGGCAAAGCTCTTGTCCCTAACCCCTTGGTAAGTCCTCTAGTCAAGAATGTGAAAAATAGTCGTTCATCATGTTTAACATTACAATAAACACACAGACCACTGGAATACGAAATCACTTGTTTTAGATTGAGCCTGGTTTGTGAAAACTTTCACAATCAAATTTTATTGCGTTTTAGTGTTTCTCATTGCTTTTTTCCCCTTTTGTGTAATAATGTCATGTGGTGCTGCTCCAATGAATGAATAGCTGTCCAATCCATTGGGTAAAAGCGCTTCTGTGTTTAAAGAAAGGTCATCTAGTCAGGTCTTACTGGGCTCAAATACTCTATCCTGATTTGTGAAAACTTTCACAGTGCATTTTTTTGTGAAGTTAATCCTTCCTAGAGCCCTTATATTAACTATTGTGATTTGTGAAAGATTTTACAAATCAGAATAGTGATATTAATGACCTAGGGAAGGGATAACTAACCAAATTTGTACTGTGAAACCTTTCTCAAATCACAATAGTGAAGTAAAAGGCTCTAGGAATAGTTAAAGACCCAAAAACTGCCCTATAAAGTTTATACAAATCAGAAGAGTGAGGTTAAACACTAAAGGAAGGGTTAACGGCCCAAAACTGCAATGTGAAAGTTTTCACAAATCACAATAGTGAATTTAAAAACTTAAACACTAAATGAAGGGTTAAATGAACCAAAAATGTAAAAGATTTCAACAAATCAGAATAGCTAAGTTAAAGGGTTGGTTCACCCAAAAATGAAAATTGTCATTAATTACTCTCCCTCATGTTGTTCTACACCCGTAAGACCTTCGTTCATCTTCATTACACAAATTAAGATATTTTTGATAAAATCCGATTGCTCGGTGAGTCCTGCATCGCCAGCAATAACACTCCCTTTTTCAATGCCCAGAAAGCTACTAAAAACATATTTAAAACATCATATGACTACAGTGGTTCAACTTTAATGTTATGAAGCGTCAAGAATACTTTTTGTGCGCCAAAAATAACAAAATAGTGACTTTATTCAACAATGTGATGGCCGATTTCAAAACACTGCTTCATGAAGCTTCGAAGATTTACGAATCTTTCGATTCAGTGGTTCAGAGCACGTATCAAACTGCCAAAATCCCGTGAACTATTGAAGTGTCAAAACACTTACGATGTAACGAAACCTCATTTAATTAAGTCATGTGATTTTGGTGCTCCGAACCAGTGATTCAAAACAAATGATTAGTAAAGCTTCGAAGCTTCATGAAGCAGTGTTTTGAAATCACCCATCACTAGATATTGTTGAATAAAGTCACTATTTTGTTATTTTTGGCGCACAAAAAGTATTCTCATCACTTTATAATATTAAAGTTGAACCACTGTAGTCACATGACCTGGTTTAAATATGTTTTTAGTAGCTTTCTGGGCATTGAAAAAGGGAGTGTTATTGCTGGCGATGCAGGACTCACTGAGCCATCAGATTTTATCAAAAATATCTTGTGTTCTGAAGATGAACGAAGGTCTTACGGGTGTGGAACGACATGAGGGTGAGTACTTAATGCAGAATTTTCATTTTTGGGTGAACTAACCCTTTAAGGACCCAGGAAAGGGTTAACTGACACTGTGAAATATTTCACTTATCACAATAGTCTATTTTAGCCTAGTATGACCTGGCTAGATGACCATGCTTTAAACACACAAGCTGATTTATATAATGTCTTGGACCGCTGAACAACACCGTATGACACTATTACACAAAAAAGGGGACAGAGCAATGAGAAACACTGATATGATTGTGAAAGTTTTCACAAACCAGGCTCAATATAAAATAAGTGATTTAGTATTCCAGTGGTCTGTGTTTATTGTAAATAGACGTTAAACATGAAGAACGCCTATTTTTCACATTCCTGACTAGCAGACTTACCAACGGGTTTATGGACAAGAGCTTTGCTGTGGAAAAATTCACAAATCATGCAGGTCAAGTTTGCAATGTTCTAAGTGTCCATCTTTTGGAGCTATAGCTACGCATATAAAATTAAGAGTCACTATGAAAAGAAAAAAAAACTGTTTTCAAACCAGATGACCATGTAACCTGAATTCACAAATCATAAAGAATGACATGCGAAATAATTTGCACGTCTACGACAGCACACTGTGGGTTTATAGCCAAAATAAATCTGAACATCAAACCTCAAACTATCGTTACTGCGGTGGGTTTCCGTCGTTCTAAACACCGCTTTTAACCCCGGCTAAAGGAACGTTTCACACTTGTAATTAATGCTGCCTTCACGTGCTATCAGAAATTTGATAATTGTCACTTCTGAAGTCGTGATTACAAGCTCATCACATTCAAGATTAAAATTTTGTATATGTGCATTTTTTACTTAGGAAAATACCAAGAGCACGTGAAGGCAGCGTTAGAAGCGGGGTTAGCGCAGCTTTTTACCCGGGGTTATGAAACCCTGCTCCAGCACCGCTTTTGCAGTGTTAACACCACAGTGCGGTGCCAATCTTGTACAGTGTGAAACGATGCGGTGTTAGAATGTTACAAGCTTAGCAACAGACAACCAATCGTGTACTCATATTTGCATGATTTGGACAGTCACGGAAACACCTTGCAATTGCATTGTATAAACATGAAATTCAGCGTTTGGGAGGAAAAAAGTCAAATGCTGACAGAAACTATGACAATTTTAGTGAAGAAGAGATT
This sequence comes from Anabarilius grahami, assembly GCA_003731715.1. Taxonomy (NCBI): domain Eukaryota; kingdom Metazoa; phylum Chordata; class Actinopteri; order Cypriniformes; family Xenocyprididae; genus Anabarilius; species Anabarilius grahami. The sequence continues at coordinate 383,328 of RJVU01061435.1, forward strand.
GTTTAATTCTAATTTATAGTCCAAAATGTTCATTCAGTAAACTTGACAGTACAGTTGACAGCAATACGAGGATTTTATGTAAACTGGTCGCGTGCTGCGTTCATCCAATCAATGACACTGACGACGCAAATATGCAAATGAGAAAAATAGGAATATACAGTGTGGAATGTCATCTTATGAATAACCAGGATTAATTGTTAACCCATGCTAAATTATGAGTGAAAACGTGAAGCAAGATAACCCAGGGTTTAGAATGACCCAGGGTTAACTATTTCAAGTGTGAAAAGCCCTTATGAGGACACGCAATGCTAGAGCTATTATTGGGCTTTTCACACTTGAAATAGTTAACCCTGGGTCATTCTAAACCCTGGGTAAACTTAATGCTGGGTTATCTTTATTAACGTTTCACACTGCTCATAATTTACCCGGGGTTAACAATTAATCCTGGGTCTTCATAAACTGACGGTTCACATTGTACATTCCTAAACCCTAGTTTAACAGGTAGAAACCCAGTAGAAACGGTTTCTTCTTCAATCAAATTGTTTTCTGTCAGTATTTAACATTTTTCCTACCAAACGCTGAATTTACTGTTAATAAACAATGTCACATGAATATGAGGCACGCTATTGGTTATCTGGTGCTAAGCTGAGCTGTAACATTCTAACACTGCATCATTTCACACTGTACAAGTTTGGCACCACAATGGGAGGTTAACACCACAAAAGTGGGACTCCAGAGCAGGGTTTCATAACCCCGGGTGAAAAGCGGTGCTAACTTCTAAATTACAAGTATGAAACGTTCCTTTACCCGAGGTTAAAAACAGTAACCCTGAGTTAAGTGCAGTGTGAAACACCCTAATGACCCAGTGTTAAAGGCACACTATGTAAATTTTCGCCGCTAGAGGTCGCCTTTTCAAAACAAAAATGTAACTTGATGATACAGAGATTGAGCGTGGTATCATGGGAAATATCGTCTTCACCTCACAGCCGGTGGAAAGTTTATGGATGAGATTATTAACGTCACTGTAGTATGAAGCAGAGCAGGGCAATTGATGTTGGAGCTGAACGAGGCCGCTGTTAATGAGAGACGAGCATGAGCAGCGGGACTTTTATTATGCCAGTCTTCTGCTTCTTCCGGTCAAGTGTATGTGGAGTAACACAGCACTGTTTATCATATTAGATACATTTGAGTGTGTTGAAAATGATGTTATAACGTTACTCTGTGTGCTCGCTCTGCAGTAAGATAGATCGATTTTAGAATATCATATTAATAAATTCTGGATGGCTTTTTAAATGGCATTCGATTAGTTTTAAAACATATTGTATGATGGAGAAAATGCTGTATTAGCCTACTGTTACTAAAAATAAAGCTTTTTAAATCTGATTATGCTATAGCCACTTGAAAAAACTGTGTTTTTCTCTGAGGCATGGTAAAAACATGGTATATATGGTTATGGTAATCAGTTGCTCACGTAATAATCAAAGGTAACGCATGTCATTGATAGGCATTACAATCATATTTAAAATGCTGCAGCAAAATGTTATTGACACTAAAATATCATTAGTGTGAAGGATGAAAATGTGTTTTTAAGGACTATAGCAGGAGAACACAAACCACTGAAATTCATTTTTCTAAAAATACCTGTTTCATTTTAATGTTTAGGTGCATCATTCCTGTAAGGTGAGTTTCAGTACAAGCTCTAGCATTGATTCATTACATTTGGTTTCTGCACATATTTCAGTAACACTTTACAATAAACTCCCATTAGTAAACATAAGTAATTGCATAATTAATATTAAGTGAGCAATATTTGTCACAAAACAGTGTTTAATAATACACTCTAAAAAATGCTGGGTTAAAAACAACCCAAGTTGGGTTGAAAATGGACAAACCCAGCAATTGGGTTGTTTTAACCCAGCGGCTGGGTTAAATGTTTGCCCAACCTGCTGGGTAGTTTTATTTAACCCAAATATTGTTTAAAAATTACTGTATTTCTTGCTTAAAATGAACCCAAAATATGTTGGAAATTAACATTTATTAATATGTTTAATAAACAAACATTTATTAATACTTTTTTGAATAATATTTAAACAATAAACATTTATTAAATTGCTTATTAATAAATGCTCATCTTTTTGATTATTATTGTTGCCTCTAGTAATTATGAGTCTGATTTTTAATTTCCAACCTATTTTGGGTTCATTTTAAGCCAGACATATAGTAATTTGTAAACAATTGTTGGGTTAAATAAAACTACCCAGCAGGTTGGGCAAACATTTAACCCAACTGCTGGGTCAAAACAACCCAATCGCTGGGTTTGTCCATTTTCAACCCAACTTGGGTTGTTTTTAACCCAGCATTTACAGTTTAATCTTTTAAAATAAATAAAAATACAACTGTTTATTGTTAGTTCATGTTCGCTCAGGTGCATTAAATGATATTATCAGATACAGTTTTTGATTTCAATATATTAAGATTAATAAAAAACATTTTTGTTCTTGTTAAAAGTTAACAAATGGATCTTGTGTAAAATGTTACAAATATTTTTCATAGTAGGCTAAATGTGATGAAAAGTATCGCACTGTATATCCATGTTAAGTAAACTACATGAAGTTTAAATAAATAAATGTGATATTTTACTCAAACTGTACAGGATATAAAAACGAAGCATCATTTGAGAGCTGATCAGTCGTGGCTTCATGTTGTGTCTCGACTGTCTTCAGCTTCACAGTCAGTGGAAATCTTCCTCTCAGCGTCTTCAGATCTCTGATTCACTGCCGCCTGTATGTAGAGCTTCCCATCATCAGCCATGGAGCAGGACAATCCCTCGGGATTCACTCCTTCAGGCAGCTCAAACTCCCGTCTGAACTCCTGGATTCTGCACGAGCACGAGCCTTTCCCAGGATCCTCCTGCTTCTTCTGGGTCTTTCCGCAGACCTGCAGCTTCCTGCCCACCTCCCTGACCGACAGCTCCTCCGGGGGAAAGTCGCGAGTGTCCAGCGTCAAAGCAAAGCGGCTTCCGTCTCTCTCCGCTGCGCAGGAGACTGGATAGATCTCCTCAAAGATCTGGTGTTTCTCCAGGCTGCTCCTCTCCTCCTGCAGCACTTCTGCGTGTCTGTGAAGAGCTGTGATCTCCGGCCACTCGGTTCCCATCAGTGAGCTGAAGGAAGGCTGGAATCCATGCGGGATCAACATGTTCAGGGTTTTGTGTTCTCGAGTCTCTCTGGTTCGTCCACTCGTGACGCGTTTAGATTTGACTCGAGTTTATAGCGCGTTCTTCAGCACCAGCGAGTTCATGAACTTTCCAGGCAGTTCCGGATTCGTCCAGTGGGGGGCAGAAGAGAGAGGACTGATGACGTCACACCTGTCACAGTCTTATTTTAGATGAAGATTGGACATCGACAGTAAGTAACAAGTGTTACTTATAGGTTCATTATATTATTTTATAGCTTTATGGGGCTCCAGCTGAAAAGTATAGATTTTATCTAACAGGAATAGAAGAGATTCATACCAGTCTTAAAGGGTTAATTCACCCAAAAATGAAAATTCTGTCATTAATTACTCACCCTCATGTCGTTCCACACCCGTAAGACCTTCATTCATCTTCAGAACACAAATTAAGATATTTTTGATGAAATCAAAAAAGCTTCCTGAAGCAGTGTTTTGAAATCGGCCATCACTATAGAAGTCGTTATTTTGTTTTTTTCGCACACCAAAAATATTCTCGTCGCTTTATAATATTAATATTGAACCACTGTACTCACATGAACTGATTTAAATATGTTTTTAGTACAATGGATCTTGAGAGAGGAAATGTCATTGCTCCCTATGGAGGCCTCACTGAGCCAACGGATTTCATCAAAAATATCTTAATTTGTGTTCTGAAGATTAACAAACGGGTGTGGAACGGCATGAGGGTGAGTAATTAATGACATAATTTTCATTTTGGTTGAACACTTCAAGTGTTTAGAGGACAGGATTTGAAGTGAGACCTCAGAGACATTCTCTCATCAAATAAAGACCAGGATTGTGTAATAAGAAAATAATTGTTTTTAGATTTCAATTTGACTTCGGGTGCTACACGACAATTAAATACATAAATGAAAAACAAGCAAAACACAATATAGCTCATTTATTTGGGTGTTCCAGTTGTCAGTAGACATGTTTCCTCACTGAAATTCACACAAACAAAGTGAACATTCATCACAGTTGAACTGAAACTTCTTACAGACAATCTTATATATATATTGTATCTTTATCTTTGCAATAAGAGAGTGACAGATCTTACACTAATGAAAACAAAACTTAATGCTTTGAGCTGCAGTTAAGACTGAGGGACTCTAAAAATGTCACACCATTCTTGTACATTCATAAGAAAGAGCCTGTGCTGGAAGCAGTAGGAGAGCGGCTGGAGGGTCGAGGGTCGGGTTTCTGCATGCATCGCTTGGGTCGTCCTACAGCGGACGCTCTGAGAAGGCTGTGTAGCTCTTCACTCGTGCAAAAAACAGAGGCGTGTACATTTTGTCTACATCGAATGCAGTGACGACTGTCTCTCCAGTTGATCTAAGAGAGGAAAGGAAAAGGAGTTTAGAAAAAATGTACACAATTCACACAAATGCCCACTGCCTACTGACTGTTCTGGATCAAATCTTCCAAGCAGTGCTGTTACTTAAAGGATTAGTTCACTTTCAAATTAAAATTTTCCTGATAATTTACTCACCCCATGTCATCCAAGATGTCCATGTCCTTCTTTCTTCAGTCGAAAAGAAATTAAGGTTTTTGCTGAAAACATTCCAGGATTATTCTCCTTATAGTGGACTTCAATGGACTCCAAACGGTTGAAGGTCAAAATGACAGTTTCAGTGCAGCTTCAAAGGGCTTTAAACGATCCCAGATGAGGAATAAGGGTCTTATCTAGCGAAACAATCGGTCATTTCTGAAAAAAAATACAACTGTATCCTGGAATGTTTTCATCAAAAACCTTAATTTCTTTTCGACTGACGAAAGAAAGACACGAACATCTTGGATGACATGGGGCTGAGTAAATTATCAGGAAAATTTTATTTTAAAGTGGACTAATCCTTTAAATTCAACAGGACCAGGACACGATTAGACTACAGGAGTTCCCAGAACCCCAGTTTGAAACCCCTGCACTAATGCATCATCACTGGTTGCGTGAACAGAACAGGTGGAGCTCCATTGGGCCTCATCAGATACCTGTAGGTGATGTGGCAGGAATGGTGGATCCACACCAGCTTGCTGAAGCGCTGCCGCCCCCCAGAGGACAACTGCAGTCCTACATGGAAGGAGCGCTCGGCTTCAGGGACGGGGTTCCGCCTGCAGAACCGGCTCCTCTGGTACTCTGACACCTTCTGCTGAAAGACGACAATCAATCGGTTTATTGCTAGTAAAGCAGCAAACAAACAGAACAGCGCTGTTAAATGACAAACCAACCTCTTCTTTTCTCTTGGAGACAACGACATAAACTTTGGTTTGATTGTCTGTGTCCTGGGACAGCCGATAATGGCCAAACATGATGGAATCCATCCTGTGGAAATTGAAGCTTTTTAATGATTTAGGTCACATGAACAAGAATGTGTTATCAGCGAGTCAAGTTCAGAGGTGTTATTTAGGCCCATGACACACACCTGGAGTTCCTGTTGCGCAGCTTTGGGACAATGACCAAAGGGTCCTCAGGGGTGGTCAACATCATGGCCTGACCATCAGGGAAGAAGCGCAGGTACCTAAACGATCAGGTCTCGTCAAAGCCTCATAACACTGAACTATTCTGTTCAGGGACATTCAAGAGATACTCCACTCGGAAATGAAAATTCAGTCATCATTTACACCCCCTCATGTCCTTCCAAACATGCATGACATTCTTTCTACTGTGGAACATGAAAGAAGATATTTTGAGAAATGCCTAAATAGTTTTTTTTTTAAATCCATACAATGGGATCAATGGGCTCAAATACTGTTTGGTTCCCAAAATGTGTGCATCACAAGATGAAATGCATAATTTTTTAGCATAAAAGGTCTCTAACGTTGTGTTTTGTGCCACTGTTTTTCCAAAGCATCTGGTTTAGTGTGCTTATTAAATGCAAAAGGTTGTGATTTAATTAAAGGTGACCTATAATGCCCCTTTTACAAGTATAAATATAAGTCTCTGGTGTCCCGGGACCGAAGTCCACCACTCTCAAGTCTCAAAAAATCCCGTTGGAAACACTGGAAATGCATAGAGGTTTGGAACCACACGAGGGAGAGTTAATGCTGACAGAACTGTCATTTTTGAGTGGATTTTTGAGCCCAAATCTCACCTGTAGAACTCCACCTGGTGCCAAGCCCTGTAGAAGCCATCAAGAGACTCCTCCCCCTGACGGATGTATGATGTTTTACTGATGTAAACACCTGGACAAACCACAGACGTTTATTTAAAACTGTATATGCTGCACATATTTAAGAAGACATTCATAAACGCACACGTTTACCATCAAAGCGCACACGTGGCCTCTCCAAAAACATCTCTCTCCAGGATGAAAATGGCAGCATTTTGGTGCAGCTCCGCCCCCACACTTTCAAACAGGCAGACCGCCAAATCTCAGGGTCCCTGCAGCGAAACACCCACAATTAAATGGCAAATGTATTGTTTTTTGAGCACAACCTGCTCTGATGCAGGGGGAGGCTGGTTCACTCAGATGTTTGGTGAGTCTGTGAGCCCACCTTGCACAGATGTAGAAACCCCTGCAAACCAGGGAGAGCTGCTCTAAGGCTCGGAGGTCCAGGTCACATGACACCACCCAGCGGAAGATATACATGAGCACCTCAAGGGGCAGAGCTGTGGATATGAATAAGGAACTGTCAGAGCAAGAAGAAACTCTGGAAATCCAAGCAGACCAGCTCCAGTGTGAGAGTTACCTGAGATGTGCACCTGTGATGTGTCTGTCTCAGGCTCACACAGCTTCATGGTGTCGTCCTCCAGCATCAGATGCTGTTGGAAGTACGTCAATAGATCGTCTATCTCTCGATCCTTCTCATTGTCCTCCAAGCTATAATGTATGAATAAGTACTTAAATGCAACATTTGAAAATGTGCATGAAAATTGCAATGAAAATAAGTCTCCGTTTTGACAAAATCTTAATTTTCTTCATGCAAATAATTTTTTTTTTTTATGTGTTTCTGTCTACTGCAGATTTATAAAAATATAATGGATAAACAGTTCCTACACTTCCCGACCAATGCACTTCCATGATCTTTCCAGTCACCTGTAACTACTGGATGTGGATTTATCTTTTTATTATTATTATTTTGATTTAAAAAAAGGTTTTCTCACAATTCAAACATTACCATGGCTTGCGAGCAAGCTTTACTATACATAAGGTTAACACAAAAGTGATATCTATCAAAAAATATATTAAAATTATTCAATATTTTACAGCAAAGCATGAGTATAAAATATATATTATCCATAAATTTGATTTATTTATTAATTACTAATTTTTTGGTAACACTTTACAATAAAGTCCCATTATTTATCGTTGGTTAATGCACTAACATTAATGAACAATTAACAATACATTTGATTCAGTATTTATTCAACTTTGTAAACGTTAGTTAATAAAAATACAACTGTTCATTGTTAGTTCATGTTTGCTCAGGTCCATTAACATTAACAGATACATCTTTTGGTTTTAATAATGTATTAGTAAATGTATAAATTAACATTTTCTAAGATTAATAAATGCTTTAGGAGTATTGTTCATTGTTAACTCACGATAACTAATGCAGTTAACAAATAATAACAAATGAAACCTTATTTTCAATTTTTTAAAATTTATTTCCATGAATTTTGCAAGGCTGGAAAACAATTGTCCTACTATGCATCAAAGTTTTCCACGATGAGCACATGTGATCCGAGCACTTACTAGCTTCCACCCCGTTCCGGATCAGGAGTTCTGCTGTAGTTGATCCTAAACTCAATGTCCGGGACCAGCTGCATCGCACTCTTATAGTACTTGATGGCTGCAAATAATCAAAAGTGGAAAATTCTACCTGCAGCCCCAGCATTCACTTCTTCAAGTAATCAATTTATAAAAGTAACTGGCTAATCTAAATAAATAAATGAACGAAAACCTTCATAAACAGCTCCATTCTGTTCTTCCTCGACTGCCTTCAGGAACAGCTCCCGGGCCTAAGACAGCACACATTCACAATCACTGACAATACATGGTCAAGTGAAGCGCACTTCACACATCACTGCTGCGCTCTGTAAGTGATTTATTTTCAAAGAATGTGTGCAATATCACACAGTATGAATATTCATGAATTCGCACCTTTTCCTCTTTAGCTATTTCCTGTTTCCTCCTCAGTTCAGCAGTTTTTTGGAGACTTCTCTTTCCACCTGAGCTGGGCTGAAGCTCAGACATCCACTTGGCCCGAAAAGCACTGAGCTCCATCTGAAACATCAAACATCAGCTACAGATCCACGTCTAACAAGCAGTGATAGATTATGTTCATAGAAAATTCTCGATTTCCACGCCTTCTGACCAATGTGCTTCCATGGCTTTTCCAGTCATTCATGAATAAAAGGATTTTTGAAGTTAACAATAAAAAGCCTTCCAAAACCCATCTTACTTCCATGATCAGGCAGATTTTTATGGAAGCTTGTGTCTGCTACAGAAATAAAAAAGGTCATTGCGACTTTTTATCTCACAATTGCAAGTTATAAACTCGCAATTGCGGGAAAGTCTGAATTGCAAGATATAAACTCAAAAAAGTCTGAATTGTGAGATATAAAGTCATAATTGTGAGGAAAAATTCTGAATCACGAGATATAAACAATTGCGAAAAAAAAGTCTGAATTAAAAGATATAAACAATTGTGAGAAAAAATCTGAATTGCGAGATATAAACTTCCAATTGTGAGAAAAAAGTCTGAATTGTGAGATAAACAATTGCGAGAAAAAAATCTGAATTGCAAGATAAAGTTTGAATTACGAGATATAAACTTGCAATTGCGAGAAAGTCTGAATTACGAGATATAAACTTGCAATTGCGAGAAAGTCTGAATTATGAGATATAAACTTGCAATTGCGAGAAAAAGTCCATTACGAGATATAAACCTACAATTGCAAGAAAGTCTGAATTATGAGATATAAACTCGCAATTACTAGAAAAAGTCTGAATTATGATATAAACTCGCAATTGCGAGAAAGTCTGAATTATGAGATATAAACTTGCAATTACGAGAAAAAGTCCATTACGAGATATAAACCTACAATTGCAAGAAAGTCTGAATTATGAGATATAAACTCGCAATTACTAGAAAAAGTCTGAATTACGAGATATAAACTTGCAATTGCGAGAAAGTCTGAATTATGAGATATAAACTTGCAATTGCGAGAAAAAGTCCATTACGAGATATAAACCTACAATTGCAAGAAAGTCTGAATTATGAGATATAAACTCGCAATTACTAGAAAGTCTGAATTGATATAAACTCGCAATTGCGAGAAAGTCTGAATTATGAGATATAAACTTGCAATTGCGAGAAAAAGTCCATTACGAGATATAAACCTACAATTGCAAGAAAGTCTGAATTATGAGATATAAACTCGCAATTACTAGAAA
>RJVU01061435.1:393488-415612 GCA_003731715.1 Anabarilius grahami
CACTTACGAGAAAAAGTCTAAATTATGATATAAATCCGCAATTACGAGAAAAAGTCTGAATTATGAGATATAAACTCGCAATTACGAGAAAAAGTTTGAATTATAAGATATAAACTCACACTTACGAGAAATAGTCTAAATTATGATATAAACCCGCAATTATGAGAAAAAAATCTGAATTATGAGATATAAACTCGCAATTGCGAGAAGAAGTCTGAATTATGATATAAACCCGCAATTGCGAGGAAGTCTGAATTATGAGATATAAACTCGCAATTACGAGGAAAAAGTCTGAATTATGATATAAACTCGCAATTACGAGAGAAAGTCTGAATTATGAGATATAAACTCACGAGAAAAAGTCTAAATTATGATATAAACTCGCAATTGCGAGAAAAAGTCTGAATTATGAGATATAAACTCGCAATTATGAGAAAAAGTCTGAATTATGAGATATAAACTTGCAATTGCAAGGATTTTCAATGAGAGAGAAAAAAAGGGGGGCAGGACTTGATTTTTATCAATTTGCAATTGATGTGAGAGTGAAAAGAGTCGATAACATAACAGAATGGAGGGGTTCAATAGTAAGAGCACATAAAGAAAAGTCGTTTCCCAGGTGGAGCAAATTAAATTTTCATGAAAGATTACAAAATGTTTTTTTTTCTATGAAATAACATGTACTAATGATTTATGCACAACAATACCAGGAAGGCGCTTTCAGAAAGTATTTAGGGTCATATTTGATTTCATGCTCAAAATAATTGCAGATTTTCATTGTTAAATCGGGTATAAATCCTTAAAATTCAAGCACTTAAATGATTCACTGATAAATTCACTGGTATAAATGATTATTCTTTATTCAATGATGAGACATTACACAACTATAATAAGACAGAAAATGTCTTGAGATTTGCAGCATTTTTCCAAGTGAAGCAGAATATTTAACAAGACAAAAGTAAGGTGGGACTTGATTTTATCCAGTGAGAGTCGACTGGATGCGTTCCAATCCAGAATGGAGAGAGATGGGAGGGGGTTAAAAAGTAAATGGGATTTGTGATGTCATCCGAAAGGGCAATCATTTCAGAGGTGGAGTAAATGTGTCATGAATTATTATCTTTGGAATAACACGCACTGCAGTATTGTGCACAATAAAACCAGGAAAGTGTTTTAAGAAACGGGATCAATTTTGGTCACATGCCGACTCATATTTCCAGGTTTTCAATAACCATGATGTAGGAATGAGTTCAATTCTAAGTATTTGAAGAAAGCAATTTATTACATAAAGACATCTGCAACTTTATTTCATATGTATTCTTAAATATAATAATAATAATAAAGAGGAGACCAGGTTCACTAACTTGAATATTAGAATCCTCTGTATTTTCATCTTCCCCTTCTTCAACAGTGCCATCAGTATTTTGGTTGCTTTCAGCCTAGAAATAACACACATTCAGTCACTTCACCTGATATGTTTAGTAGCTAAAAGTGCAAACAATATAAAAAAGACGTGACGCAGATCAGAAAAACTATAACCACGTGGTGTTAAAAATGACTGACCAATCAGAGACTAGCAAGAAAGCTCGACATGCATTAATCACAAGGACCCACCTGAAATATTACTGCACTAAATATTTAAAACACATAATCGACTATCAAATTAAATTATTCGGTGCATCTAAATACAAGTCCAGTTTCGTGATTTGCTAAATTTTGTGAACATGCATGCATAAATTTGCTCATTTTTTAAATTATGGACATAATGCATGATTGTTATTACATGCTAGGCGTTTAAATAATTATTTAAGACTGTTATCCAGTAAAAACAACTCAAATGTGTGTGACAGGACTATACTACGTCATGGCTGCTACCATGCTAATATTAGTTCCTGATTAGCAGCCCCGCTAATCTTAGAAACAGCTTTTACTGACCATAACAGATTATTTTGCGAGCTCTTTTAATGTCGCGTTTAGAGACGTGCTTTCAACGAATGTTTTACAGATCACGATCAGAGAAGCGGACGACAGAGCGGGCAAATACGCGAGCTCGCCACACGGCAGCCATCACGACGAGTGTGTGACAGCAGCGCTCGCGGAGCCTCTTGAGCTGCTGCGGCAGAACAACATCCGGTCTGCGGGTTAAAAATAAAAGTCTAAAAATAAAAGTCCGCCCGTCTGACGTAACGAGCTCCATAAAAGCTGCGTCCACCGGAAGTCGCATTTGAAGCCTGCATACGTCATCAAGGATGTCTTATTTAAGAAAAGTAAACGAAATAAAATTGACTGATATTTCTCGTGAGGTGTAAAATACTGTAATTTCTTATTTCTTTCTTATTTTGCAATCTAATGGTTATATATATATATATATACAGTACAGTCCAAAAGTTTGGAACCACTAAGATTTTTAATGTTTTTAAAAGAAGTTTCGTCTGCTCACCAAGGCTACATTTATTTAATTAAAAATACAGTAAAAACAGTAATATTGTGAAATATTATTACAATTTAAAATAACTGTGTACTATTTAAATATATTTGACAAAGTAATTTATTCCTGTGATGCAAAGCTGAATTTTCAGCATCATTACTCCAGTCTTCAGTGTCACATGATCCTTCAGAAATCATTCTAATATGCTGATCTGCTGCTCAAGAAACATTTAATGTGTACAATTGTACAAAATATTTGTGTACAATATTTTTTTTCAGGATTATTTGATGAATAGAAAGTTCAAAAGAACAGTGTTTATCTGAAATCTAATCTTTTGTAACATTATAAATGTCTTTACTGCCACTTTTGATTGATTTAATGCATCCTTGCTGAATAAAAGTATTCATTTCTTTAATTTCTTTTCAAAAAAATAAAAATAAAAATTCTTACTGACCCCAAACTTTTGAACGGTAGTGTATAATGCTACAGAAGCTTTGTATTTCAGATAAATGCTGTTCTTTTGAACTTTCTATTCATCAAGGAATCCTGAAAAAAAAAGTACACAACTGTTTTCAACATTGAAAATAATCATACATGTTTATTGAGCAGCAAATCAGCATATTAGAATGATTTCTGAAGGATCATGTGACACTGAAGACTGGAGTAACGATGCTGAAAATTCACCTTTGCATCACAGGAATAAATTACTTCGTCAAATATATTTAAATAGTAAACAGTTATTTTAAATTGTAATAATATTTCACAATATTACTGTTTTTTACTGTATTTTTAATTAAATAAATGTAGCCTTGGTGAGCAGACGAAACTTCTTTTAAAAACATTAAAAATCTTAGTGGTTCCAAACTTTTGGACTGTACTGTATGTATATATATATATCCCTGTATGGTATGCATTATGTTCTAACCATGAAATATTTTTTTTCAAAAAAATTATGCAAATCTTTTTTTTCTTTTTTTGCTATATTGCAACTCTGTACCACAATGGAAAATGGTCAAAAAAGTAGTTTTTCTATAAAAATATGATTTTCTTTTCTATTTAAATTCACATTTCTTTTAGAAATTGTGAGATTTATATACTCATGCAAACTAAAAATAAGTAGATCCCTATCATTTGATCCCTATCATTCCCTATCATTTGTTTAACTCATCCTCACTGTCATCACACCGAAGAGCCAACTCTGCTTTCTTCCTATTGCCCTTTCCGTAAAATATTGCTGTATCCATTTTGTGAATTGAAGAAATAATTTTGTTATTTATACATAAATACAACTATACCACAATAAACACTTCAAATAAATAGATAACTGCAATCATGTTGTTGATGCTACTATCTATACAAAATCCCAATGGTGAAATACATTACTGCAATTCCACTGGTACAGTGTTGGCATATGGAAACACTGATATTTTCTCAATTTACAGTAAAACTATGTTAGACAAAGTTGATTTGTGACTAAAAATATCTAATTTACTCATCAAAGATGCTGCGAGAGAGAAAAAAAAAATCCCCCTTGAGAAGAGATGTGTAGAAATGAGGTAAATAGAGCAATTTCTGGAGCACTTCAACAGGTGTCTTCCGTGTGAGGGTGACGGTGGGAAAGAGAGTTTTGGAGGGACATTCAAATGTCATGTGACTTAAAAACAGCACACCATTGGCAACCTTAAGGCCTACCCTTTTAATTCCAATAGTGCAATATATTGTATATTTTTCTGAATAACAAGGAAATTAGTTGAAATCAATTGTTACCATATGGCAACTCTGTACCATAGAGGGTTATATATATGTATATATATATATTAATTTAATGGCTATATATCATAAATGAGACTGCCTCGATGCGGCCTTCAAATGCGACCTACGGAGAACGCAGCCTTCATTTAAATTAAATAATTTTTTATATGTATGTATTATTCCAATGAAAATAATGATAATAATAATAATAATTTTACTTTTATTGTACAACTTTGTATTATTTTGGGGAAATTTCATATCAAGTCAAGTCAAATTTTATTTATATAGCACAAATTTAACACAACTATAGTTGATCCAAAGTGCTTTACAGTAAATCAGAAGTTATAATAGAAAANNNNAAAAAAGGAAGGGGGGGGGGGAAAAAAGAGAGACAAAAGTCAAGGGAGATAAAAGTCAAGTATCAAAATCGATCAAACTAATTGTATATACATAAAATGGAACACCAACATGTAAAAAAAATAATATATATATACATACAGCATCACTCGAAAGCTAAAGAGTAAAAGTAAGTCTTTAAACTGGTTTTAAAAACATCCAGTGAAGGAGAGGCCCTGATACCCTGTTCCAGAGCTTTGAGGCGGCTACAGAGAAAGCACGATCCCCTTTTAAATTTGCAACGAGAGCGAGGCACAGATAAAAGTAACTGATCACAAGATCTTAATAACCTAAAAGCTGTGTATGGTTTAATAAGTTTAGAAATATAATCCGGGGCCAAGTTGTGCAATGCTTTGTATGCAAAAAGAAGGATCTTAAAGTAGACTCTAAATTTTATGGGTAGCCAATGCAATGAGGCAAGGACAGGGGAGATATGGTCCCTCTTTCTAGTTCCTGTCAGCAATCTGGCTGCCGAGTTTTGAACCATCTGTAACCGAGACAGTGTAGACTGAGGTAGGCCAACATAAAGAGAGTTGCAATAGTCCAATCGAGAAGAAATTAGTGCATGGATCACAATTTCACTTTTGCTATGGATCTAAGTTGAAAAAAGCTACTTTTAACAACTGCATTTATGTGCTTGTCAAATTGGAAAAGAGGGTCAAAATTGACACCAAGATTTTTTGCATGATTGTGCAGGTTGTTACTTAAAGAACCTAACTGTGTTTTTATAGAGTTGTTGGTAGCAGCAGGACCCAGCAGAAGCACTTCGGTTTTATTTTCATTCAGTTTCAGTGCGTTATTTGTCATCCAGGACTTGACTTCATTGAGGCATGAGAAGAGATGATCTAATGAAAAGTCATTTCCTTGTTTGATTGGAAGATATAGTTGGAGGTCGTCAGCGTAACAGTGATAATTTATGTTATATTTCTGGAATATTGAACTTAAAGGGAGCATGTAGAGGGAGAATAAAAGAGGGCCAAAAATAGATCCCTGCGGAACACCGCAATGGATAGGCACGGAGGGTGAAGTGAATGACCCGATATTTACAGAGAAAGTTCTACTCTTTAAGTATGAGGCGAACCACTGTAAAGCTAGGCCCTGGACTCCAACAACACACTGAAGATGTTTCAAAAGAATGTCGTGATCAATAGTGTCACATTTTTTTTAGTGTTTTTTTTTTCTTTACTGTGTATTAATGTGTAAATTTTGATATATTATTGTATATTTCTCTGGTTAATAAAAAAAAATATATATATATAAGAGAACGCAGCCTCCGAAATGAGACGCAACTATTTTTTGGTCAAATTTAAATCAAAATTTTTCCTACTCTCAGATTATTTTTCATGTGCACAGAAAAAGACAAAAATCATTAAAAGCCGTTCTTTAAGTTTTACTGTCAAATGTATTCATGTTTTCGTGAATCCTCTAGAGACGTCTAAATGGAAATAACGGGATAACTCTATCCTCAACCTGGTAATGTTTTGTTTATTAAAGTCGGCATGAAACGGAAATCTTTTCTTCCATGATGTATCCGAGTGAAACGGCTTCTGGAACAAGAAAAATGTAGGGGGCTTGATTTTGATCATCGGGAATTGCTTGGATGGTTGTAGTTTGCTATTGGTCGATCTCATGTGAGTGACAGGTTGCTCCGCCCCCGCGCCAGTAAACACGTCATCGGAGAAGAGATGTCGCTGCAAAGAGGGAGGGGAAGTTATTTTGATCAAAGATTACAAGAGCAGATGAATTTAAATAAAATGATGTGCATGGATAGATCATTTATCATATCATAAATAAAACAAGAAAGGTCCATTTTGATTTCATGCTGACTTTAAAATTTGCCAATTAAAGGGAAACATAAAAAAATAAAATAAAAAGGAAAATAATGGCTATGACATGACGTGACATAATCATTAATCATTACTACTAGAACTTCAGCTCCATATAATAAATCCAGTACAGCAATTTTTCTTCTTCTGGACGGAAATAAAGTGCGAAAGATTACCTCATTAATATATTATTCAGATATTTGCTTGGAATTCCTCCAATGGCAAAGATGCAAGTCGTATATATTAATGAGATAGTAGTGACGCTGCGTTATTTCCCTCCACCGACGAAGGCGTGGCTCATGAATATTAATCACTAATCCTTCGCCATAGTAGCTTTCGAAGCTTAATTCTCGGACGGGAAGTAGCAGTGGACACAAGGGCTGCGCACCACCTCACAAATCAGATGCGTGCTCTAGAATGCAGTTTAAACCCTAGATGTCCGCTTTAATTCTGTCGAAACTATATTTTCTTTATTGCAGCGTTACTGAATACCAGCGGCTTCCCCGCAGAGTCGAATAACTGACGTACAGTGTGACGTATCACTGTTGTTAAAGTGAATCATCTCTACTGTAGGGATGCTGAGCCTTAGTCAGGAGGCCTGAAACCATCATTTTTATTCCACGCACCACCTTCCATCATCAGCAGCGCAATGGAGGAGATTCTCCGCAAGCTCCAGAAGGAGGCATCGGGCAGTAAACATAAAGCGATCCGGGACTCCTGCAGTGTCGCGCGCGGTAAGAAGATGCACCTGTTTGTGGAGCGTCTGTGAGGAATGAATGACACGCGAGTTTTGCATATTAAAAATACTGTTTTAATGTTTGAGAACAGCAATATAAGTGTACAGTCAGAGCACAAGAGTGTCCGCCTCTCACGGATGTTTATTTACAGCAGCTGAATCCTAATGTAACAGCTGTTACAGGATGTGTCGACCTTTTCTGTCAAATTGCACATTAATTTTTTAGAACAGCATGAAGAATGGAATGAAAACATGCAAATTGAAATCAAATTAAATAGTTTTATTTCCAGTGGGCACTCATGCAATGAGCCTATATGCGACCTGTGTGCATTTGAACTTGAATCTTGAATTTAAACCTTTTTATTTTCAAAATGCATGCAGTAAAAAATGAAAAAAGTCCCATGGCCATGTTAATAGTGTGTTTTTGGACATGCACTATGAGTAGCTTACTTTGGAATACCATGCAAATTCAGTCATGAATATGTTAATCATATGAAATTATGATTTTACCATTATTGAGGCATGGCAAAGCCACAGAACTTTTAATTGACAGTCTGTTAGGAAGCTCGTTTTAATGGTCAATTTAATCTTTTAATGTTTGCTTTAATTTTTTTTTTTTTTGTGCTTTTTATAGTTTTTTGTACATAAGCCCTTTGCTTTTAGTATGACTCAGAAATGTATACAATAACAGAACAATTTTTTTTATTATTATTATTAGCAGCAGTAGTATTAGTAGTCGAATATTTGGGGAAAATAAACGAAAATTTCATTGTATTAATAATATGATAAAAAAAATCTTATTTATTGTAATCTTTACATATTTAAAGTGTAAAGATGTTTAAATAAACTCATTCTGTGTGTAACTGATAGTCTGTTTAGTGGATGCGCAATAGCAGCTTCAGTTCCATACTATACAATAGTTTAAGATGATGTGGAGCTTCATGCACTTAATTGACCTTTATATCACGAACTGTCAGTCATGCTGTGCCAACAGACCAGGGGCTCAAAACTGATGCTGTGCAACTCTGGCTCATTTTACAGGATCAATGAATAGCTCAGGTGACAGTGTAGCAAAGCCTGATCTGAAATAGTTTTTTTTTTTATTGTGAAGCTGTTAGAATTTCTGTGCCGTTTTTGTTTCACTTTGAATTAGGGGTGGGCGATATGACCAAAATATTATATCATGATACGAGTATTTTTATTTCACGATAATGATCACAATATAGTTATTTTTGCTTTTTAAATAAGGTTTTTATATCGTACACATTTTTGATACCATTGAAATTTCACACTTCTTGTCACCAATTTCAATATCAAACAAAAACTAATACTGACAAATAAACAGCCAGTGATAAAATAAAAACAAAGAAATGAATTAGAAGCAATAGACCTACCTGAAAAACTTTAAGCACTAGAAATAAGAAATACTACTATAACCAGTAGGTGGCAGCAGAGGAGCACTTATTGGCTTATTAGCCATTTCCACTCAATAGTATATGGAAAAGTCATAGTCTCATGAAAAACTAAAACTTCTGCAAATTGTGACTGAATTACACAGAAAGCAAGTAAAGAGTGCTCCTTTTATAATCACTGTAGCAGTCGGTCAGTTCAGTGTGGTACATTTAATAAGAGTAGAATATTTACATTTTCCCTATAAAAATGAGGTTTTTGCGCGTTACTGTTGTTAATAATTTTTTTTTTATAATTTTAGATAAATTTTTTTTTTATCTGCACATTAATTCAAGCTCAGTGCTTTACTGTCAAATTTCCAATTAATAAACATGTAATATTATTAACTGCACTTATTAATGCAAAACTATAGTAAATATGATTAAATCACATTTATGATTAATATGCCCCCGCGCCACCAAATCAGGTGCTGTCTGGTGCCCTGAACTGTATAAAGTAATCAAATGTATAAAAAAACCCTGCATATCTTCACTGTGTAAATCAAATATACATTTATTATTAAAGTGAGACAAAAGTGATTCAGTCAAGGGCGTTGAGAGATTTTCTTGTTTCTGTTGTTTGATTAATATTAATGACACAGATGGCAGCAGGTTTATTAGGCTGCTGTCACTTTAAGAACTAATGCACGGATTCAATATACTGTTACACATGCGTTTTTCTTAACTGTTTACGTTCACTTATGACATAAATGACTGTGTTTAAGAGGATATTTGCAAAGAGTAAGACGGGCATTTTGACACATAAGTGTATATTTAACCATTCAAGCCTAATTAGGCGGCAAAGAACTCAGTTCAGTACTCGCGCTCTATGAGCATCGGCTTTGTGTGTCTCAGAGAGTGCTCAGAAACCATCTCGTATAATGCAATGCTTAAAACCGCATGCAAATAATAAGCATTTGTGAAGGCACAGCAACGTGGCGTAACCTCGATAGAGACAGTCCGAAATCTCTACCGGTTGACAAATTTCTAGCGGTTAATCATGTCTACCGGTATATCGCTCACTCCTACTTTGAATAGTTAGGAATGATGGTGTTTTTAATTTGTTTGAATGTGTTTGTTTTTTTCTATTGGTTTTCTAATTTTATATAATACTGTCATATAACATTTTCCTCCCCTAATTTTCTCTGCGTTTGTACAGAGACCCTTCAAGCTCAGAATGGATCGGTTAAAATCCCATCCTCTAAACTCAGGTAAGTGTTTTGATTCCATGTGCAATATTTGTATTGTCAGCAATTGTATTTTCTCAGATATACTATACTTTCTCACATAATTTTTTATGATCCATACAGACATAATCCATAAAAGACAATAGTCAAGCACATTTATTAAGTTTTGCATTACATTCCCTATTTTTAAATCTTTACTTTGTACACAGTGAAAAGGCATTAATAAAGTATTAAAATGACCAAATGCATAAGAATTTTCCCTTAGCAATTTTATTTCTGGCAATACCTTTGAAATGAGATTTGATTTTTTAGCTTCTTCTATATTTATTCATACATCAGATGCCTTTATTCAAAGTGTCCAACAAATGATCTCTGAATCATCAGAGGCAGACAGTGACATTAGAAAATGCTTCAATACTCTTCTTGAGTTTTATCTTTCATGTTCTGGAGTGTAAAGTGTGAACTGTTTTTGTTGCAGAGAGAAGTGTTTCTTCCCTCTTCAGTTGGCCCTGGAGTCTAAAAACACTAAACTGGCTCAGACGGCCCTCACTGGAATGCAGGTGTGTGCATTACTAAACACTTCACGTTTTAAGTCATACAAAATTATTTAGGTACACTTAAGATAAAGCAGGACCCAATATATTTTGTCTCTGAATTATTTAATGGTATTTGCTAAGCCAAGCAAAGCATGCTAGACTTATAACTCATTTCGTGATGTTTATACATAAACACGAATGGACCATATCTTGGGACCAGAATATCACAGAGACTCTTTTGTTTTGGGCCAGCAACCTCCCAGAACACCTTACCAACTGCATAGCAACGTGCTAACAACTATCCAGAATACCCTTGAAGCCACATAGCAACATGTTATTAACCAATCAGAAACCAATGTGAAATTTACGGTAAAAACATCAGCTGTGGTTGCCATACATTTACTGTAAAAAATACAATAGCAAATTTTATTGATTAAACCTAAATTTATTTAAAAAACAAACAAACATAGTGTAAATTTAATTAAAGGTGCAGTAAGTGATTTCTGAGAAACCCTGTTG
Organism: Anabarilius grahami; assembly: GCA_003731715.1. Lineage (NCBI taxonomy): Eukaryota > Metazoa > Chordata > Actinopteri > Cypriniformes > Xenocyprididae > Anabarilius > Anabarilius grahami. The sequence goes on from RJVU01061435.1 coordinate 404,311, forward strand.
CTATTTGAAATCAACCCAAACAAACACACCCCTCCCTTCATTGCTCCGCCTCCAAAATGCACGAAGTGCATACAAGAGTGGATGTCTCTTTATCATAGCTGAAGTGAAGCAAAATAATCCTTCACGAAAAATAATGCAAATATGACAAACGAATGACAAGGAAGAACAAAAAATGAACATACAGTACACAAGAGTATATACAACCAAGAGTTGGTTGTTTGTCAACGAGCCCAAAAGGGCCCACATCCCCCCCATCATGAGTGGACACGCCCCCTACTGCTGATTGGCTTACTGTCTCTCCTCCCTCATCATGAGTGTTCATGCTCCCTACTGCTGATTGGCTCCCTAATGCTGATTGGCTCACTCTCTCTCCTCCCTCATCATGAGTGGACACACCCCCTACCGCTGATTGGCTCACTGTCTCTCCTCCCTTATCATGAGTGGACACACCCTCTACTGCTGATTGGCTCCCTACTGCTGATTGGCTCACTCTCTCTCTTCTCCCATCATGAGTGGACACTCCCCCTACTGCTGATTAGCTCACTGTCTCTCCTCCCTCATCATGAGTGTTCACGCTCCCTACTGCTGATTGGCTCACTGTCTCTCCTCCCCCATCATGAGTAGGCACGCCCCCTACTGCTGATTGGCTCACTCTCTCTCCTCCCTCATGAGTGGACACGCCCCCTACTGTTAATTGGCTCACTCTCTCCTCCCCCCTCATGAGTGGACACGTCATCTACTGCTGTTTGGCTCACTCTATCCTCCCCCCTCGTAAGTGGACACGCCCCTACCGCTGATTGGCTCACTCTCTCTCCTCCCCCATAATGAGTGGACACGCCCCCTACTGCTGATTGGCTACAAGTTTATGGTGCTCGGTCCAATCCACATTCAGCAGCGTTTCTCAGAAATCTCTTACTGCACCTTTAACTTAAGTAATGTTAATATAGAAAATGACTAAAATCTGTTTTTTCCTTTATATATATGAAGATGAACAGTAACTTATAAGATGGCTTGTTCTTTTTCACTTCCACAAACTGCACATTTTACAGTATTTTACTGTAAAATGGCATGAAATGTCTCATTGGATCTACTACAGTTTTTTTCAGTGTATAGAGTAAGTGAACTTACCTTTAACCAATTAAAAGGTTTTTACATTTTAACAGGTTTTAAAATTATGATCATTGTTTTACAGTGAATGCCTAGCATTGTGGTGGCAAGTTTTGCATGCAACCACTCACATTTCATACATTTATAATTCGGCTTACAAACATGGCAAGATGACAGGTGTTAATTTAAAAAAAATGTTTGTTAGTTCATGCTCTTCTCAGCCATTTTGATGTTTTGCTGTTGCCTGTGGCGTTGACAGAAGATCCTGTGTGAGGATTGCTTTGTTGCTGTGGAAACAGAGGTTCCAGAGAAGCAGCTGTTGAGTCAGATCCTGGAAGCCATCAGGGTGACGCCCGCCCTACACGAAGACCTGCAGGTGGAGGTCATGAAGGTCCGTGCTTCTCTGTACCTCCATCATGAGTGTGTGTGATGTGGTTTGTGGGGAAAAGATTTGCCCAACACCGAGCTTGAATAGTCCGTGTCAAAAAATATTGTGTTGCTTAGCAGTCTTAATGAATTCAGTGTCTGCTCTGCACCCGTCATGTAATTGGACGGATTTGCAGCATTACTGGCACACATGTGTCTCTAGACACACTGTGTTCCTCATCTCCTGTTTCTAATACTGAAGTGTTGAATCATTTTAGGTAGAGCTGATGCCAAACTGGCTGTTATATTAAACGGCTAATGTTTTGTAGTTTTTTGTGTTGTAGGTCCTGCTTTGTGTCACCTACTCCTCTACCTTTGAGATCAATGGGCACAACATCTTGAGAATTGCTGAGGTAAGACATGCTTTATTGAGGTTTGACTGACAGAATGAGGCAGCGAATCGCAAATTGCTAATCTGAAGTGAATCTGGCAACCTTCTCATTGAAGTCCTTGTCAAATGACTATTAAAGACTGCTGTGCTGTGAAGCTGTTTAATGAGGACGATGCAGCAGTTTGGTAACTACTACAGCGTTTTGGGTCAAACTTGTACAGTGGTGTTCCACAAAATGGTTGCGCTTCACTTAGTCCCATATTTCTTATTTTGCTCAAGATAACGGTTTATTAAGTCCACATGTCATAAAAACAAGAAACTATGCTTCTAACTACAGCTCGAGAGCTGTCGTTCCAACCACTCAAGTTTGCGCTGCAGTTTGCGAATGTTAATTTGAACTATGGTTTCGGGAAACACCAAATCGTTGAACTATGTAAGTAACGACGGAATTTGCGATGTTAGTTGGCTAACGATGCTTTTGGGAAACGCACCCCAGAACACCCTTGAAGCCACATAGCAACATGTTATTAATCAGAAACCAATGTGAAATTTACGGTAAAAACGGCAGCTTTGGTTGCCATAACTTTACTGTAAAAAATACAATAGCTGGTTTTATAGATTGAACTTAAATTTATTGTAAAAAAACATATTTAATTAAAGGTGCAGTAAGTGATTTCTGAGAAACCCTGTTGATATTTGAAATCAACACCATCAACAAACCATCATTGCTCCGCCCCCAAAATGCAATGCAAGAGTGTATGTCTCTTTATCATCAGAATAGCCTAAACAAAGGTAGCCAATCTTGTCATAGTATATTTTGGAGAACAAAATTACCATCCAATCACAATCCGTTATCGTTAGTGAAGGCGGGATATTAAAGACCGTGGAGGAGATCACAGACACGAAGATGTCAAAGAAGCCTGTGTGTACATTTAACTAGGATCTTCAAAAAGTTTATGAAATTATTATGCGCAGTAAGTTGTGAAAAAAGAACTCAATGTGTTATCACGCAGATCCCACAATCCCGAATTCAGTTCAAATGCCCCTAATGGCTTGAGAGAACGCAAACAGCTTGATGGACACCGGATATGTGCAAAGACTATAGATACTGATCTGTGAAAGGGACACGTGTCAGTGTATTAGATCCAAGCGTTCGGTCTTAAAGTGACAGTAGCCTTAAATACCTGTCTGTGTCAATAATTGTGTTAATCAAATAACAAAAGATGTTAAATAAATGTATACATGTTAAATAAACCTACTGTGCTTGAAGACGTAGTTTAATTTTTATCTCTATCTATTTTGCTGATTTAAATGGATAGTTCACCCAAAAATTAAAGTTATGCCATTATTTATCCTCATGTCATTTCAAACATGTATGACTCACTTACTTCTGTGGAGCATAAAATAATTTATTTTTTAATATGTCCCAGTGTTTTTTGTCCATACAATGAAAGTCAATGGGGTCCAATGTCGTTTTGGACCCCATTGACTTTCAATTTATGGACTAGAGGTCTTCTCGGGTCTTAAAATCACTTTAAAAAAAAAAGAACTGATCTGAGACAGACCCGATAAAATTAGAACCAAGTCCCACCCTACCAGACGGCATTTAGCCTATTTTCTGGACCCGAATGTAAACGCCATTGACGTGTGCACAGCCTGCAGCTCCGCAGTCAGTCAGGAAAAATCCTGGTGTCCTGCTGACTGATTTGGCCGCTGGTCCATTACTTTAATTTATTTATTTACTTATTTATTATTACTTTATATTATTGCCTGCCTGATAGATACAAGTTATTTCTGAGTTCGGCTTTCAATTGTGACCAGTGGATTTGGATTTGCTAGTGTTGTCTGCAACGCCATTAACCTCATCTCTGACGAAGAGCTTCTGCACAGAAAAAAGAAAAGCCTGCATGAATAAACAGCGTAACGAAGCGAGTGGCATTTCTTTATGGCTCTCATAGCTATAAGATTAATTTCTGTGTGCAAGGTTACAAACCTTTGTTCCTTTTCTACGTGGGTTTCTCAAAAAATGCACTTGACATGAACGCACAAGTACACTCTGCAAGTACCTCATTACATCCTATAACTTTTGGCGTAATGTTATTTACCTGACCATAAGATGATTAAAGTTTATTTTAATCCATGCAGACGGCGCTTGTTGAAACGGTAGGCAATAATGTGGAGCAACTGAGTGCAAATGTGGAAGCAACCGTGCGTATAATCAATTGCAGGGAGGATTCAGAGAGAACTTGTGTGATAATGTTGTCATAGAACTGTTTTAAATAGTAAAATTTTGTTAAATGCCCAACATAGTTTAAAAGAATGCAGGTCTTCTCAGGCCTGTTCTGAAAAAGCACATTTATTTTGGATTACCCGAGATCACTAATACTGAACCTGACCCGTGTCCGAGGCACTCATCAAAGTTTTGGACCCGAACCTTCTCGGGTCGAACCTCGGGTTTTCGGATCCAAGTGGACCCGTGAAGACCTCTATTATGGACATAATTATTCAATATATATTTTTTCGTGTTTTGCTGAAGAAAGAAATTTGTGAATAAATAATGACAGAACTTTCATTTTTGGGTGAACTAACCCTTTAATTGTGAAATTGACTATTAATTTTTTTAATGAAAACTGTATTGAACAATATTTTTTCAGTGTATAAAAAGTTATTGAGGGTGGTTGTGTCTTTGTCACATTTTTAACCCCATAATGCTGTGAGTGCACTTGTTGCTTCACACCACTGTTTTTTCCCCCCACTAATTGTAATTTTAAGAGAAATTTTAGATATGAACAATGCATGCAGATTTTATGCATTATGCAAATTTAAAGACCATCAAACAGTTGCATGCTAAGTGCCTGTCTGTGTAGACTGGGTTTCTCCCCCTCCTTTGTGTGTCTAACTGTATTATCTTGCCCCTGGTTGGCCATAAACGGCTCATAAAAGCACATCATCATGTGTGAATGGGTCTGGTAGTGCCAGACGTCTCTTATTTTCACACAGGACTGTTCTGAGGAGCCCCAGGGAGCCGGCCATACAGAATAAGGCTGAAATAGAATGTGTGCTGTCATACGACAGACTCATAAAGTATTTGGCCACTGCATTTGATAAAAGAATATCAAATCAAGTGCGCTTATTTTAAGCAAGGGATAATCATCTGCAATTGTAATGCGCGAAGTGGAGGCAAAGAACTTCCAGACACGAAGCGGAGTGAATTCAAATGGTCTAATGTACAAGTTAAAAGGGACCTATTATGCACTCCCGACATCTGAGCCGCTGAACACAGTGGATTAGTTTTGTTTTTAAAGGGAATGCGCCACAGATCTAATATACACATGCGATTTCTGTCCCGCTGTTTACATTAACAGACATAACTGACTGTGTTTGTGAACTTTGTGTGTTTTTTGACATAACCTTGTGTGTATTTGACAGTTTAAACACAGTAAGACATGAAAGAGAACTTAGTTTAATACTCACGAGACGTGCCGTCTGACAGCCAGCTTTCTGTGCGTGTACGTTCAGAAAATGATAAATTAGAAGTTTAAACTGATATAGCTTTAAAAAGCATGCAGATAATAAACTCTCATTATGATGAAGAACTGCAATGTTTGTGAGAGTGATCGCAATATAGTTGATCATCAAAACCAAGCAGATGATTTGTTAGTATTTGGCAGAGTATTGGATGCAGGCAGGAGCTGTTGCTTTCCTGGAAAGGGGGTGGGGAGCAGCAGCTCATTTGAATTTAAAGACACATGCAGGAAAACAGCATGTTTTCCCTTCCACTCAAAAATGTGGATTTAAAACATGGTATAATAAATGATCTATGGGGTATTTTGAGCTGAAATTTTTAAAGACACATTCTGGAAACACCAGAGACTTATATTACATCTTGTAAAAAGGAGCATTATAGGTCCCCTTTAAAGCTGTTATTGATGCTTGTAGCGTTAAATTTGATTGGAAGAGTTAAAATGGCAGTTATTTTCGTCAGTTACAAATATAATGTAGTGATTCAGTAGCAAAGCTATGTTATTAATATAAGTTATGGGGCAGTGATGAAGATAACAAGTTTCTGTGCTCCTGAATGTTTCTGTGTGCCAATCTCTGTTTGTGAGTGAAATGTGTGTGTGTGTGTTTCAATGAAAACAGCACATTAAAATAGAACAGTGATTAAACTGACTGGATCTATCTGTGCATTAAGTAAGCAATAAGGTACGAGAGGCTGTGCTGTATCGTGAATAAGTCACAGCTGAAGGGCGTTGTTAGGCACGACGCGAAGCGGAGTTACCCCTTCAGCTGTGATTTATTCATAATACAACACTAGCCTCGAGTACCTTATTGCTTTTATAAAACGGTTACCACACAATATAAATATTAAAGCCAGAAATATTTATCAATGCAACTTTCGTGAAGTAAACTTTCACTAAAAGCCTTCCTTCCACCGGAAAAAATAGTCCCTGCCCGTGAACAGCAACAGAAGTTACAGTTTCACGCCATTAGATGGCGGCAAAGACTGTCTTTATGAGTGTGTCAGTCAGTAGAGAAGACTTTTCTATTGAAAAGACTGAATTGTTGTGAACACGGAACAAGACGCAACTGACAAATGCTTTGACTAGCGCTGTCAGTCACGGGAAATCCCTTAACTGTTAAAAGGACAAGATATTGCAGCGGACATTTAAACAGATTTTTTATTATGAACATAGGACTGACCTGAAGGAAAATGCTAAATCTGAATGCAGCTAATAAACTCACTCTCTCAATCTCTTTCTCACAATACTCTTCTACATAATACAGTAAGCTTCAATGAATAATATCAAATGAAAACAAACAGTTTACGTTGCTAAGAGTGGTTGCTAAGGGTGTTGTGCAGTGATACACAGAACCGTTAGGTGAAGCGGTCATAGCCGTGTTTTATCGTGAATAAAACACAGCTATTGACCAATCAGAATCAAGGACAGGAACTAACCGTTTTATAAACAGTTTTAAACCATAACAGACTATGATTTAGAGTATCGCAAGATAACATAATTACAACACAATTGTGCATTTCACAAAAGGTAGTTTGTAAGGTATAAATAATAAAACAATTGCTACTGATCTAAGTAAAGACAAATGCTGTTTGTATGATTTATGGTTGCCAAACGTTAATGGAACATGTCCAGAGTTAATGTGATAAACTACGCCTGTGGTTACTCCCACTTCACACATCCACTAAAACCCTCTTGACATCATTTGATTAAAAGACATCGCAAAATGGGTTAGAAATATGAATTTAGTTCTGAGAAAAGCTCTAGCTGTGTTTGTTTGCAGATGGCACTTAGTTTGATATATTCTATTTAATGCAAAGACATGCAGATGTTTGTGTCCATATATTATTTTGGGGCCTCTAAATGAGTTTGACTGAGCGTTTTGATTTTATGTAAGGTAGTTGTTTTCTATTAGGAGTCTAGAATGTCACAGTATCACACGATGAAGGCCTCTCCCCCGACGTCTCACTTCCGTCATGAAACAAATTTTCCAACAGTGTGTCATTCGTTGCTGTGGTTACAGGTAATTGTGGTCGCAGATGCCACGTCTTAGATCCTTTTTCCACGACTAAGCATGACAGAGTCACACAACAGCAGATGCTCTGCGGTCAGTCTTTCTGTTTGCTTAGTGAAAGATTCCACTTCATGGTCACTTTGTTGATCAGAGACGGGCTTAACAGAGACCTTTCCACATAATAAACACATGCTCAGCAGGATCATTAGGGCCTGAGCACCGGTGGTGTGAGGACCCTATTGTAATTGCTCGGTCAATTATTCTTCTTCTCCGAAATGAATAGCATTTTTGAGGGCCTAAACATGCTCTAAAACTCATGAAACTTTGCACACGCGTCAGAAGTGGTGAAAATTTACGTCTGATGTGGGTTTCAGAATTAGGTATGGCAAAATGGCTTGATAGCGCCACCTACAAAATTTCAATTAATTATCCTTCGCGCTACCTTTCACGTACAAGTATGAAATTCGGTAGACACATGTAACAGCCCAACACCTACAAAAAAGCCCTTGTTGCAAAATCTGTAAACCCAACAGGAAGTGAGATATTTTTAATTTTCTCTGCAAAATTTTAGCAATTTTTGCCGTTTCCAGTCCTCGTACTTTAATGAACTCCTTTTATCAGATCAACATCATATTTGGTCAGTCTAACCTTAAGGCCTTAGTGACATTAAATTGCGAAGATCTAGAGTTTTCAACTGAGGGGCGTGTCCGTGGCGGCCTGACAAAGTTCGATGTTTCGCCACGAACAGGAAGTTCTTGTAACTCAGGCGTACAATGTCCAATCTGCCACAAAATTCACATGTTTAACAAGAGTCCTAGCCTGAAGACATCTACATGCCAAAATTTAGTCATAGTCATAGCGTCACCAGCTGGTAACAGGAAGTGTGGCAAATACATATGATTGATGTTGTTTTGCTATATTTATATACTTAAATGCGTATTGCCCACCTTGCTCGGTTTTCCTAAAGCAACCGGGTGGCGGTGGCATGGGTGCGATGTCCCTTTCTGTTTTCCTTTTCCTGAATTCTGTTTTAATGGTTTAATTAAATTTTGATAATCAAAAATCATGTCTAAGCAATTGAATAATTTAACTTTTTTACAATAATAAGGCCCTATGAAATGCGTTATTTTTTCAGAAATTCTGTGTTGCCTGTTTTAATTTTTCTGGCTTTATGATATAATAAAAATTTTTTAAATGGTAATCAAATGAATGCATAAAACATTAACAATATAATAAAACTTTTAAAATGTAATCAAATGAAGATGAATAACTCATTTTCTTTTTCGCAAACAGTGCTGCACTACAAAAGTTTACAGTTAAAAGTAATACATGGAAGAAAAATATAGTTGTAATGATTTTATTATTGTTATTATTATAGAAGTACTGTATATACTGTACAATAGTAATATATTTCTGTCACAGTTTTTTTTTATATTGATGGGTTGTAGAAAAGAGCATTGGGTTTCTGTGTGTATTTGTGAAGAGACTCTCAGATCGGCTCTGGAGATGAAATTCATGTGTTCATGTCCTTGTATAATGATATGGCAGATGCTGAAAACACCATGAACATGCTTTAGTGTGTGTGGGCCATCTAAATAAGTTGTGTTCCAAATTTGAGGTATATATATATTAAAAAAATTAGCTTTCAGTAAGAATTTGTTTAGGCGCAGTACCAAATGTTTCCACTAGATGAAATTTGTTTCACATTAATTTCCAATGCATTCATTTTTGACCGCAAACAGTACAAGTGTGACTTTTTGAATCATTTCCATGATTCTTTTGTGTTCACATAGCAAGTGCCAAAACCTTTACCAAGTTTCGTGCCATTGCAATGAAATTCTAAAAAAAAAAAAAAGTTTTTTTGACTGAAGAGCACCAGAGGAATAATTTGACGTGCAAAATATCGACAGCTGCTATCAACTAGAATGATGTAACTTTCATTGCCACAGCAGAACAAAGGCAGTTTGTCATGGTGGATATTAGAAGTTGCTCAAAATCTCTGCTCCATCGTTGTGTGTCTCCAGGTGTGTATCGAGACATACATATCGAGTTGTCATCAACGCAGTATCAACACAGCAGTCAGGGCCACTCTCAGCCAGATCCTCGGAGACCTCACCCTACAACTACGCCATAGACAAGAAAACACAGTGAGTTACAGCTGTTTACAGAGATTATCAGTCACATGCACATGTCTATAACCTCTTATTACACAGATCTATGAAATACACTTGTGTGATTGGCCAGTGGTGGCATTCTGTAGTCAAAAATTTTGGGAACACTTGTCTCATATGTTAACATTAGTTAACGCATTAACTAACAGAAACTAACAGTGAGCAATATAGGCTATATATATATGTAGTTAATAAAAATACAGTTGATCATTGTTTGTTTGTGTTAGTTCACAATGCATTAACTAATTAACAACAATCACAAATTTTGATTTAAAAATATATTTGTAAATGTTAAAATTAACATTAAGATTAATAAATGCTGTAAAGTAGAAGTTTTGTTCATTCTTAGTTCATGTTAACAAAGGAAACCTTATTGTAAAACATTATCAATGCTTATTTTTGTATAATGTCCATTGTACTAATCAATCATAGCTGTAAGTTTCATGTATCATGTGCTCTTTGTCTAATATAGTAATTTCAACTCAAATCAAGATTTATTTTTTAAGTGGCCATGTAATAAGCTGGGTACTGTAAAGTACAGTATTTTGTGCACAAGTTCCCAAGATCCCTTGTGATGTATAATTTTTAGACTACTCTAACATTTCTAGACTGTTAAGCATGATTTGATGTTATGAAAATGTCATTGTTATGAGTCTGGTTGGATTTGTACAGGGTGTTGACGGCGAGGAACGCTGCATACCTGTGCACCAGCGCAAAGGTACACGCAATCAATAAGCCATCCGTTGTATCATTTTCATTTTGCTGATAAACCACAACCATTTTCATAGCTCAACTAGTATATTGCCTTTACTGATGATAACAGCTGCCAGGAAAAGCATCACGGTTCTGTTCTACATACAGTTTCCTGACCTTTTTCTGAGAGGATTCTCTTTTACAAGTAATAGTCCTCATGAGTGTGCTGCTAAGATAATAACACAGTAATCTAAAAAGAATAAAAATACTTCACAGGCACAAATATTGGGGTAAATAGTCAATTTTTAACTAGATTAAACTGTTTTTATTGATACTTTTCAATATGTAATGAATTGTATAAGTGACATTTCTTTAGTTTCTTCCACCATCTTTTATGTATTATTATTATTATGATTATTATTTTTGTTATTTATTTTAACTGAGACTTGTTATAAATTGTGTATTGCCATCTCTGTGAGGGATACATGCAATGCTGTCTTGAACTGGGCCAAATTAAAGGCGCAGTAAGCGATTTCTGAGAAACACTGTTGATATTTGAAATCACCGAAACAAACACCCCCCTACCCCAAAGGATCACACCCCTACTTCATAGCTTCGCCACAAATTCACAAACATGCTTTGCGACACAGGAACCTCCCCCATCATGAGTGGACACGCCCCTTACTGCTGATTGGCTATAAGTGTGTTTTTGTGCTCGGTTCAATACACTTTCCTCAGCTTTTCTCAGAAATTGCTTACTGCACCTTTAAGGTATTTTAGAAGGAAGCATACTTATGTAGTTGGGAGTGTGCTGAACTACAAAGACAAAATGCAGTAGCTAAACATTTCATTGGCTATTCTGTCCTATGAAAGACTGGTTTGGCTTTAAAACATAGATGCCTTAAATTGCTGTTTAGATAACAGCTCATTAGGTACAGATCTAGAAAGTTTTACGTACATAGTCTGATTTATAATTAATATTCACAAAGGTGTTTTTTTTTTGCTTTTTTTTAATGGTAGAAAGGAAGAGAGCATATGA
>RJVU01061435.1:415754-430364 GCA_003731715.1 Anabarilius grahami
ATTTTTTCAGATGTCTCTCCTACTACTGATGCGCTGTATGAAGATGTTGTTCGGGTGCTCACTGTTTTCTGTGACAAACTGGAGTCTGTCTCAAAGTAAGCTTTACATGTCATCAACTTATTGTAGTCATTATTTGTAGACTAGTATTAGTATTACTATTATTAGTGGTGTTTGCTTAGATGAACATCACTTTTGCTATAGCTCCTACTGAGCAAAATCTTAATGCTCATGTATCGCTCAGAGTATTAAACTTCTGGCAAAAGGCGTGAATGATGCCTCAAATCGTGTGTCTAGTGCTAATACTTTTCTAATCTGTTTTAAGATAATTGCCTGATGAACAATAAAATAAAAATCCCATTGACTTGCATTGAAGGAGGAACACAAGCCACTATCTCCAGTGGCCGGTTGCATAAACCGCTAAGATTAGTAAAAATATAATATAGTCAAGACTCAAATCTGTCATACCCTGTGTCAGAATATGCCTACTTCCTTACTATATAGAGTATATATAAACAGTACCTGAATTGAGTAGTATGTCTGAATTTGAGAATATTTATAAAACGAAAAGTAGGTGAACAAAGCCAACAGATGTAGTACACCTGGATTTAATTTATATTACATACATTCATACTATATAGAATATACTTTTTTTTAATGGTTTGTTCCTCATCAAATGTTGTAGGACTGTACATGATTTTGTAAGATCGCGCTAGTGTTTTATCAATGTGATGAGAGAAATGTGTTTTTTTTCTTTAGTGAAAACCAGCTGCTGCAGCTGTTGTTCCTGGAGTGTATTCTGTCTATGCTGAGCAGCTGTCCTCCCACAATGCACCTGCACCGTAATTTCACTGACCTCATCTGGTGAGACTTGTTTAAATCAAGGGTGTTGGCACTTTATCTAGTTAAACATAGCTCAGCTTATGCACAAATATTATTAATGTTTAATTCATTTACAATTAATTGCATTAAATTAACATCATAATCATACATTTTCCGTATGATTGTAAGTGTGAATAAATTACTTCTAAATGTGTATGTATTGAACTTGGACTGTAAGTGAGAAAACCAGGCAAAACATTAATTATATTTTCAATTATTTGTACAGTATCTAAATATTAAATTTGGTATGAAATGGAAGTTGCGATAGTCTTTCTTCCATATAGTGACTTATATACAAGTGAAACAGCTTCTGGAATGAGAAAAAAAAGTGTAGGGTGGGACTTAATTATGTCCATGGGGAATTGTTTGGATTGTTGTGGTTTGCTATTGGTGGATCTCATGTGAGTGACAGGTTGCCCTGCCCTCGTCATCAGTCATCATGAGAGAAGAGAAGAGATGAGCTTCAAGAGGGAGGGGAAGATATTTTGATTAAAGATTACGAGGCGCATGAATTTAACAAAATAATGATGTGCACACATAAATCATTTATAATGAATACTGCTATAATCCATAAAAAATTAAGAATTGCCTATTTTGATTTCATGGTGACTTTAATCAGACTTTATCAGTATTCTCCACCATACTTCAATGGGAACTTAGCAGGTATTAGCAGGGTATGTCCAGAAAAATGGTATCACCATTATACAATATCCAATAAACACATCTATTTCTTGTAAACGTATAATCTCAATTTGTGTTACTTTGGTCTTACAAAGTGATTATTATGATTCTGAGAGGAACATGGTCAAATTATACATCATCAGTTTGTACTGTCTATACACAGGAAGCAGCTGTGTCCAACTCTGGTGGTGATTATGGGAAACCCAGCGAGTGATAAAACCATCACCTCTGCCCATGGAGGGCAATCTCAGGACTCAGATGGGGCACCAGGGACGGCGGTCTTGGATCAAGGCCGGGGTTCTGGCTGCTCATCGAGTGCTCCTGGCATGATTGGGCCAGTAGTTCGCACCATCTGCTATGTGGCAGCAGAGTTAGTCCGTCTGGTGGGCTGTATCGAGTCCATGAAGCCTGTTTTGCAGTCCCTGTACCACCGTATTCTGCTCTACCCACCACCCCAGCACAGAGTGGAGGCCATTAAGATTATGAAGGAGGTGAGATCTTCATAAATAAGACTGTGACACACCAAACTGACATAAAAAAACTAGCTGCACGTCACCAGCGTCTGGGCCAAAAAGTTGCACTTGAACACACCGCAAATACTGCATTCAACTGGCAACTAGCATGTACGTTCTGCGCCTGCGTGAGAGGAAAAAACTGTCTATATACCAGCAGGTGGCAGTAGTCTATAGTCGTAATTCAAAAAGGAAAACAGAATTAGTTCTGTGGATATACAAACCATAAACAAAGCTGCGCTTGCTTACCATTTTGATTATGAATCATGCTGATCAGTTGTTCTTCACTTTCTTCATTCTAGACGGACATGTTGTTATAAAAATATTTGCATATTGAGATGTTCAGGTAAGATAAAGATGTAAAATTGGAAGAGCCTTCTGTGTTTGCTCTCTTGACTTTGCTCGCTTTCATTACTTTCATGGTCGGTAGTGTATGTAACTGAATAATGTTTACTCTTTCTTAGTGTTACCATCAGTTTATTTGTCAGCAAAAGTCTGCTGAATGATGCAAAATGCGTCATTCTGCAGACTTTTGACAGCAGATTGTACTTCCGCATGTTTGTATCCCTGCCCACGAACAGTCGGATCGACAGAGGGTTATTAACAAAACAGTTATTGTAAGTGCAGCTTTATCACTGAAAATTGTATCGTACTATGTCTACTCTTTAAACAGCATTATGGTGAAAATGGAACACTATGGCAACAGCTTTCTTACTTGTACAGGACAGCGTTTCGCTTCATGGGGTTGGACAGAAGGTGCTCCCCATTCTTCCAAATTAACTGATGAAACTAGAGGTCAGAAATCCCGTGGCAAGGCCGTGGGACCCGACACAACAGAGTGTGGCGCAGGACAACTTTTGAATTGCTGAGTGCAGATGCGGGAGAGAAGATTCTTATATGTGTGCAGGAAGCGGAGAAATAAATGATTCATGGGCTTCTGGAAAATATATTTATCTAATAATGACAGCATGCAGATGTCTGCAACTGGAGATCTGAAGTGTTGTGTGAGTGAAAATGGGAAAAAAATAGCCTATAGACACCGGAATGAGACAGAATCTAACCGGACCGAGACTGAAAAACCAATGTAGACCTCTTCCTACAGGCTTTTGCAGGCAGGAAATGGACAAAATGTGAAATTTTTGAGCAGAAACTGGGACAAAAATAGAACATATTTTTGGTGGGAGTGGGAGTGGGAGTGGGCGGAAGCGGTACAGAATCTTGTGGGAGTGAGTAGGGAGGTTTGAAAAATCCATCCTGCGCAGACCTCTAGATGAAATGGCAGTTTTTTTGTTTTTCCCCTCTGTTCGGTCTAAAACAATGTATCCGTATTCATTCAAGTTTAAATGTTGACTACAAACACAGAGGTTTTTCAGATATTCTGTAGCGTGTTTTCTCCATATTTACAATTCTTTGCAGCCTTTAGCTGCTGCCTACAACGCACTGGATACTTCACTGGAAACCGAAAATAACTCACTTCAACTATATGAATTCTTGCACCTGGGAACAATACAAGTCAACATTGTGACTAAAAGTTTGCTAAGAAGTATTTCCTCCTAAAGCAAGGGGGTATTTGACTCTGGTCAAGCCTATCCATAGCAGACTAGGACTAAGATTTTTCCACCAGTGAAGTATACCCAACTATGATGACTCTCTAAGAACCCCAGAAATGTGAAAGACATTACAAAAGCATCTCATTTTATGCCACAGACATTTGATTGTATCTTTACCGCCACCTTGAGTACTGAGGTTTTCTGTCCTAATAAGCATGATGTTGTTCCTCTCGCCCCCTCCAGATTGTGGGAAGCCCCCAGCGCTTGTTTGACCTGGCTGGTCCATGCGTCATAGAGCATGAGACAAGAAAGAGGTCTTTCTCAAAAAGGAAGTCACATCTTGATCTTCTCAAATTGTAAGATATTTTGTTTCCAATTCAATGAAAACCAGACATTTTAAGGCAAATTTACTCTGCACTGACAGACGCCGGCCAACAAGAAACGACAAACTCGAATCAAATCCGATCTCGATCCGACAAAACCAAATGTGCTGTTCTCTGTTGACAATTGTCTGTCGATGCAGTGTAATTGGCCATAAAAGTGTATCTTAAGCCAGGTCAAGATTTGTTCCTTAAGTAATTTTTACCAATGAATGCCACCATCTTTCCTATTATCTCAGGGTAATGGATGGTATAACCGAAGCATGCATGAAGGGTGGGATTGAGGCCTGCTACTCTTCCGTCTCCTGCGCTTGTGCCCTATTGGGTGCTTTAGATGAGCTCAGTCAAGGGCGTGGTCTGCTGCAAGACCAGTTTCGCATGCTGCTGCGGCGATTGGATGAGCTCAAGGAAGGGGCAGAGTCAATGCGTGAGTCTGTAGAACTCAACGAAGCTGACTTCCGCTGGCAGCGGCGTGTGCTTTCGTCTGAGAACGCCGCCTGGGAGACCAGCATTACTGAACGCAGTCCTGACATCAGCATCAGCGTCACCACTGACACAGGCCAGACCACTTTAGAGGGGGACGTGGGTCAGACCACTCTGGAAGGGGAAATGGGCCAGACCACTCCAGAGGACTGCGGGGAGGAACCGCGCCTACCATCACCTTCTTCCTGCCGGGCCGCAGTGGGAACTCGCCCGGACCTGCCAGAATGTGTACGAGAGAGTGGCGCCCCAGAAGTGCCGTCCAGTACGGCCCCTCCTGATGTAGTGCAGCGCAGCCATGGCCTGGCCTACCCTGACATCACCAACTTCCTGTCTGTGGAGTCTCGGACACGCTCACACGGCTCACGCTACAGCGAAAGTAACTTCAGTGCGGACGAGCAGGAGCTGTCGCGCACAGAGTTCGATTCGTGTGACCAGTACTCGATGGCTGCAGAAAAGGACTCGGGACGCTCCGACGTGTCCGACATGGGTTCTGATAACTGCTCTCTGGCTGACGAGGAGCAGACACCACGGGACTGTCCTGGGCACCGTACACTACGAACAGCTGCTCTGTCCCTAAAACTGCTGAAGAACCAGGAAGCAGATCAACAGAGCGCCCGGCTCTTTGTGCAGTCTCTAGCTGCACTGCTGCCACGCCTGCTGGGACTGCACAGCACCACGGATGTAGACGTGTCGCTGCAGAACTTCTCTTCCACCTTCTGTTCGGGACTGCAAGCAGGTAACATGCCGAATGTTGTATACAATAATGAACTGATAGTCTGTTTATAGACTACTGGCCTATATCACATTTTATATGCCAGTGGTGTCCAGTCCTGCTCCTGGAGGGCCACTATCCTGTAGAGTTTAGGTGTGTTTGACTTTGGCTGTGGCTGGATTGAACCAATCACCGAGTTCAACATAAGCCTATACTATTGAACACCAATAATGTGGAGTCTGTATTTTTTATCAGGTTCATTTTGATAAAAAGGACACGATATAACATTAAGATTACATGAAAAGAGTTTTTACTGTTATAAAAACACGGATTTGTGAGCATTAGCAGAACTGAAGATTTCAGAATAAACATGAAACACACATGATCAGTGAATCCGGCCAATCTTGAAACAGCAGCTGTCGTCATCAGAGCAGAGTAGCTGCCCAAAAAAAGTTTCTACCAGCATGCACTGCTTCATGCCAAATGCCGACTGATCTGTGCAGCACCGCATGAAGTTGAACACACTTTTTAAGGAATTCTAAAGTTGGTGAACTGTTTAGTGGATTCCCCCCTTAAAGGGATAGTTCTCCCATAAATGAAAAATTCTGTCATCTTTTTTTTCCACTGTTGTTCCAACCCCATAAGTCAGTGGTCGGCAATAGGCCGCCCGCGGGCCAAAACTGGCCCACCAGCAATACTATATGGCCCACGCCCGCAGCCAGATTTTTTTAATAGCGGCTGGTTCTGAAATAGATCTTCGTCTAATATTATCACCGTGTCTACACCAGATGCAACTTTTTTTCGCGCCGCAACAGCTAAAAGCTGTCTACACTGAACGCGACAAACCGACCATTGCAAAGCACTTGGACTACGTCAGAAACAGAACGGGGAATCCGTTTACTGTCGGGAATGTGTTGTGTTGCATGACTCGCGTCGCACCGTGCCGCATCCAGTGTAGACAATATCACTGATTAAAATGGGTTCTATAACATTGCGGCGCTCGCGTCCAAAAAGCAACAACTTTGTTGCAGATAAGACACACCGACTTTGCATTCACAAAACTAGGTAGGATGAATTCATAGTTGTCTTTCCATTCTTCGTATGCCCTATTTTCGCTGTCAACTTCCCTCTTTAGACTCTTTGATAGTGCCATTTTCTCTCACCAGCTAGCATAATTGTTAACATCACTCTGCACATGATGTAACAGCGTACCTCTAGCACGCAAACAATTAAAAAAATGCAGTTTAGTATGTGAGGATGCCAAGGAATAATAGGCTACTTCAAATAATTATTACAATAAGTTAGGCTCCATTGTGTAACAAGAAAATTCAAGTGTATTATTATTATTTTTATTATTCACAATATGGAAAGAGGAAATAAAACATAGTTCGTTAAGAGCATGACTCAAAAATGCCATTAATGGGCTTATTCAAGTCCTCTTTTATTTTTTGAGTTATTTTTATCCATTCCGCATCTCCCACATATGTGTGTTTTAGCAAGTCGGTCTGTGTTGCAAGTTAGTGAATGAAGATGCTTGCCAGGTCACTACTCCACTTTATTAATTTATCTAGGGTAAAACCCAGACACCACCACACAAATGTGGCTTTTTGTTAAGGACTGTCCTACTATAGGATTTAACACAGAGTAACAGCTCACTACCAGTTACAAAAGACACTGTAACAGTCTGTCACAGGCAATTCTAGTTGCATTTTTCATCAATTAATTTTAATTATCCTTTGACTATGTTCTGGCCCGCCGTCAATTTTTTTGGGCCAGATGCCAAACTTAATTGCCGACCCCTGCCATAAGTCTTTCGTTAGATAAGATATAATTTCGAGGTATAATTTAGGCTATTACTCACATAAACATTGATCAACACATACATAGAGCTCATTAAATCTGGTAAACAGAAGCTCAAACATGCTTGTTTGACTCACAAGAACCAACGAGGTTTGTACATTGTACCTTGTTCACATGCACTGAACGCCGAAACCAAATACTAATGTTGTCCACAAGAATCAGATCAGACAAATAGGCCCTGTTCACACCTGGTATTAAGATTGGATCACAAGTGGATGATGCTGAATACAGGTCTCTTCGACCACTTTCGACCACTTCCAGAGGTAGTAAAAAACACATTTGTTTGAACAGCCACAAAAGACCACCTATTCTCCGCTTACTGACCTAATGGATAAACATTATGGGAAGAGTTCTAGCAGGACGGGATTTAAACTTTGTCGACTGAAGACCCAAGTTAGACGAAAATGCATCAAGCACAATGTTCTCTCACCATTCCTGATTTCTAACCCACACTCACAGCGTTCGGCTGGTCCTGCAACTGTCAGAGCGGAAACGAAAGATCGGAAACCCTCCCCTCAGAATCAGACAGAAGTGGTTGAAAGTAGACAAAAGTTGAAAGTAGGATTAAAATACTAGGTGTAAATGGGTATATGTTTCACTTGTCCACTTGTAATCTAATCTGATTGACCAAAACACATCTTAATACCATGTGTAAGCAGGGCCTTAGAGACACTTTAAGTTTACTGTAAAGGTGTTTGTATAAGTGCACTTGCAAGTAATATGACGTTATTGTGTGGTCTTATAGGTGGGGTTCATTCTCCAGGTTTCGAGGGCAGTGAAAACCTGAGTTGCCAGGCTCTGATGAATGCAGATGGATTGTACCTGGTTTCCTATTATGCATTACTGCTGAACCTCAAACTGTGCTGCTGTGACTACTACCACAGAAAACCCACGTGTGCTCTGGTGTCTTTGGTATTCATGCAAACCTGCATTAATTTAACATAAATTTGAAATATCTGAGGCATCTCTGAATTAACAGAAGCCCAGCCCACACAATCTGATGGTGATGATGAATGAGCCGTGTCTGTGTGTGCAGAAGGAGTTTGTGCGTCAGATCCAGAGCAGTGGGGTTCTGGTGGTTCTGTCTCAGGCCTGGATCGAGGAGCTCTACAACCAGGTGTTGGAGAGAAACCTGCTGGGAGAGGCGGGATACTGGGGCTCGGCAGAGGAGCATTCCTTACCTCTCATCACAATGCTCACTGGTAATACTCCTTTGTGTGTTATGAACTGTAGAGGTCTCAGATGAGCAATTATTGGTACAAATCCATGGTGTGAAGGATTAAATGTATAACATATATCATATTTGTGTATTGTGAATTGTCAGACATTGATGGACTGGGCAGCAGTGCTATTGGTGGTCAGCTGATCAGAAAGGCCTCAACACAGTCTCCCTTTACCTGCGACAAGAATGGCAGTGACAACTTGGTGGCAGGTACAGTGTGAGAAACTGCATAAATGCATATCCACTCGCACAAACACATTCGTAAAGAGGTTACAGAGGTTTCTTTGTCAGCTCTCAAAACAAATGCACTTGTGTAGTTGATCTGACATTTGATATGATAAACTATGAAAACTATTTTAAACAGCTTTTCCTCATTTTTTCATAATTAAGACCCCGATATACTGAAGGCAAAGTTTTTTCATCACTGTGGACTAATGCTAGTTCGAAGGTGTTTACCAGGCAGAGCAAACCTTTCTGTAATGTTCACTTTGGCAAGCTGTTTTGAACTCCCAAAACAAACTTCGCTTTGGCCGGATTTTGTTCAACATTACATTACACCAGTTCGTTCTTCGATTTGGCTTATAGAATATCGCAGCCTTTATTATGCATGCAGTTCATATCAATGGAGGGACTACCTGAAACTCATTATCATATTTAAACTTCAGTCTAGAGATTACACGTTTTGCAGCATGCTCAGATAGGAACGGTCTCATTTCCTTGACGTTGTAAAGTGCAAGTCTGTCTGACAAGGTGACTTTTGAAATGTGGTCAGTGAAGTTCATCTGGTTGTCAAACACAAGTACCTGGCTGACATGGCTAACATTATCTGTGATCAGCGTAGCTAAACAGTGATGCTGTGTCGAATTACTGAACTAGACAAGAAGTTCTGTATTTGTTAGGTTGGAGGGGGTATTCTTTCATACAGGCCGAGATATCTATAAGGCAAACCGAAATCCATGACAACACTGCGGGATCTTCTCTCTGAAATGACAAGAAAGCTGCATATTGTCAGCATTTTAGTGGTAGGAAAATGTGCTTCATGATGTTGTGTATTTCAAAAATAAGATGGGGCCAAGCACCGAACCCTGAGGTACTCCAGAAGTTAGTTGATGTGACTTAGGCACTAAGATAACATGAAAAATCTACTTGTGAGGACTCAAACCAGTGCAATCTTTCAATATCTAGTATAGAGAGGGAAGACTAGCAGATCTGGCGATTTATTGTGTATAAGTCTATGGAAAAGTCCAGCAGAATGAGTATGCATAATATTCAGTGACTTGTAGCCTGACTAATTGCTATCTAGGATGTTGTTCTCTCTCATGAAGAGGACAGATGGGAATGTCTTGAACAGTTACTGAGAATCTGAATCCATGGGGAAATCGTGTCATATTACAAGTTTTGACAACACAGAGTCAAGCTGTCATTCTCTCATCATGGCCTTGTTTCTGACAGGTGTGGTATTTGCCCGCTTTATCCTGACTGGCTGCTGGAAAAACCTGATCGACACACTGTCCATGCCGCTCACAGGGCGCATGGCAGGAAGCTCTAGGGGTCTTGCCTTTATTCTAGGAGCAGAGGGAGTTAAAGAGCAAACCCAGAGGGAGAGAGACACCATCTGCCTCAGCCTGGATGGTTTACGCAAGGCTGCGGCACTCAGCTGTGCTCTGGGTAACATCACATATCCTTAATTTTCATTTCAGTTCAGTTATAGTGTTCCTTTTATAGGACGATAATGGAAATGGTGTGTCTGCTGGGCCTTAATTCTCTGTCATTTAGGTGTGGCAGCCAACTGTGCCTCAGCACTTGCCCAGATGGCAGTAGCATCATGTGTTCAGGAAGAGAAAGAGGAGAAAGAATTGGGGGAGACTGGAGATGCCATTGCTCAAGGTACTCGCACACATTTAACATGATCATGTGAAGGAATGCATTGATAACATACTTGTATTTAATCCATTGCTGTGTTTGTGCTCTGTCTGATACCGTGCAGCATATGTACAATGTTTGTTGCATAAATGGTTGGCATAAACTGGCAGCAGAACAAAATTCATTGCCAGTGTTCATGCCTGCATAGAGCTGCTTTTGCACACAGTACATGAGCACAGACAGAGGCATTGATGGGTAAATGCCATATTTGGATATATGGTGCCTTGGTGATTATTATTAGTGAGTTATTAATAGCAGAATTAACAGTTCATTCAAATATTTAACTTACTAACCTCAGATCACCAGTTCAAACCCTACTGCACTTATGTTTAATCACCTTAAGTGAACTTGCATGTGTCTGTGTTGTAGTTAAGCAGCGTGTTGAACAGAAACTAGAACAGATGGGCCGCTGTCAGGGCGTGAGGCTTCACACGGCCCATGTGCTCTGCATGGACGCTATACTCAATGTGGGGCTGGAAATGGGCAGCCATAACCATGACTGCTGGCCTCA
The DNA here is from genome assembly GCA_003731715.1 of Anabarilius grahami. NCBI lineage: Eukaryota > Metazoa > Chordata > Actinopteri > Cypriniformes > Xenocyprididae > Anabarilius > Anabarilius grahami. Next base: position 426,468 of record RJVU01061435.1, read on the forward strand.
CGTGTTCAGGTAAAACTCACAAATCAATTCTTTGGGAACCAGGATCTGCTCAGTCAAATCTTTAGTGAAGTAATAAAATAGTTTTTATGCCTGTCACTAACTAGATAAAAATAATTAATCGTGATTACTTATATAGATAAATATTGCTGTTTATTTATATGCATTGTTATATTGGTGCATATGAATTATTTTTTTCCTACTGTATTTTACTTGCATTAAGCATTCTAAATTTACTGTACTTGTTTGTGATTAAAAAAAGGCATTTCAGAGCAAATGCATAAATATAGAGTTATGTAATAAAATAATGAAGGATGAAAAAGATTGAGCTATAACTGGAAACTGAGTTTGTTTTAATATTCCTCAGAGTGATTGAGTATGTCAGTTCACTGGAACACACTCACTTCAGTGACGGCGGCTCCCAGCCTCCGATCGCCATCACACAGGCGCAGCAAGCCGTGGCAGTGGACCTGGAGCTGGAGTTGAGCGGAGAGGCCGGACCAGAGCTGGAACTGGGCCTTAGCCATCCAGTTATCCAGCCGCTTTCCATCCAGGAACTCTTGAGGGAAAGCAGTCGCGGTAGAGGACTGGACCTGCGGGGAGGCAGTCTGCTCACGGGCACCAGTGCGGCCAAAGCCGTCTGCACTCTCTCCACACAGGCTGACAGGTACATTTTTCCATTTGTTTTTAAGTTATGAGGAATGTTTTATCAACAACTTTGGAAAATGTTGATTATACCGTGTGTAATCAGAATTTGTGTCCACCCAAAAGTAATAAGCAATGACTATTTCACATGAATAACTCAAACGAAGAGCAATATGTGGCTCTGCTCGTGGTTTTCTGATTTCTAGCTGGAGTTATGTTGAAAATGGCCACTAGGGGGACCAGTAAGGTCATAATTTGGTAGGCTTTTTAATGTATTTTCCATAGAGCTCTCTGTGTTAGGGCAATTAAATATAGCATCTGTTTTAAAGTGCCTCTATTATGCTATTTTAAAGGTTCCTAATTTTGTTTTTAAAGTCTCCTACTGAAGCTTTACATGCATCCAAGCTCAAAAACACTTAAATTTTCTCATAATAATCATTGCAGCATCAGCTCTTTTCTCACAGTGCCTGAAACGGAAATCACATTGTGAAGTCTACAATTGAACAATTTGCACAAAGCCTTTAAAAGGATTAAAGGGATCCTTGATTATGATTTCACTTTTTTAACTTTAGTTAATGTATAATGTTGCTGTTTGAGCATAAACATCATCTGCAAAGTTACGACGCTCAAAGTTCAATGCAAAGGGAGATATTTTCTTTTAAAGAAATCACTTTTTAAGGACTACAACAAATGGCTGGTGGAACTACAACAAGCTTCTTCCTGGGTTGGTGACATCACTAACCCTAAAATTTACATAAACCCCGCCCCCGAGAACACACAACAAAGGGGGTGAGGCCACGTTGGGCTGCTTTAGAGAAGAGGAAGAGTTGTTGTAGTGGAGTGTTGTTGCCATGCCGTCATTTTACTCCGGACTGCTTCACAAACGAGGGTCGATTCAACACAAAAGATTAACATGACGGCACATACTATTCAATGAGTTGAATCAACTCCACAGCAACTACATCAGTTTATCCACTAACCATTCAGAAACGTCCAGTTTCATTCTAAAAGTTGTAACTTCTTCCTGAGTTGTCGACTCCGGTTTGAACAATGTAAGGCTGAACACCGTTACTGACAATCCTCATTTTGGCTGCGTGAGATTCTCCAGCTTTGTTGTTGTTGAGCAATCGAAGCTTTTAAAGCTCCGCCCTCTTCTGGAAAGGGGGCCGGGAGAAGCAGCTCATTTGCATTTAAAGGGACGCACACAAAAATGGCGTGTTTTTGCTCACACCCAAATAGGGACAAATTTGACAAGCTATAATAAATGATCTATGGGGGATTTTGAGCTGAAACTTCACAGACACATTCTGGAGACACCAGAGACTTATATTACAATTTGAAAACGGGGCATTATAGGTCCCCTTTAAGAAATATACTGTAGGATGTTCAGTATCTCATACAGGGGAAAACCCATTAAATTGCAATGTCCATTTGTTTACCACTTCCCAGTGACCAGTTCAGCTTTGTTAAATAAGTGATTTGACTCTGTGTTGGACAATAAGATGGCCACTGACAGATATTTCTAGATTAAACAGCCCAGTGGATCTACTTCAAACACCAAGCAAGTTGTGTTGTTTCTTATCAAATTTATATAAACTAAATTTAGTTTGACACAGATGTGAACATTTTCTACAAGACGGAAACTCGCAATTACAGTTATTGTAACATGATCTATGCAGCATGTATATAGTGAATTTTGCCATGGCTGTAAAAATGTATTGAGCGACCAGCATTCAAGACTAGAACTCTTCATTTCGCAGTAGTGTTATATGCCACATTGTTTATGTTTTCTCACATGTCTGTTTATTACTGCATGTTTAACATGTAGTTGTTGTGTATGTCCTGCAGGCTGTTTGAGGATGCTGTCAGTAAACTCAACCTAGTGGGTCTTGTGGGATTCCTGCATCAGCTCAGAAAAGCTTCACAGTCGCAACTCTTTGATTCGGTCACAGAAACTGGAGACTATTCCTTAGCCATGCCAGGTACCCGGAGAATATTGAGTACACAGAATACCTTAATTTAGGCTAAATTTGCAAGGCTGTTAAATGCAACTCTGTGCAGCCATTTTTTATTTTATAAATATCATTTATTTTTATGTTTTTTTTAATGTTTATTGCTATAAAAGTCAGAAAAAATCAGGAATTTCACAACCGTATTCAGGCAAATTCCAGATTTTGGTTATGCACCTTATTTCACTAATGCTTGAAAAGGAGCAACAATTTAGACTTTTTTAGGAGTTTTAATAAAAACCCCTTTTTTCCTTCACCTCACTGTGTGTTCATTAAAGGGGAGGCGAAGTCAACCCAGGACAAGCGCAGCGCCCTCCACCTCTTCCGGCTGGGAGAGGCCATGCTTCGCATTGTGAAGAACAAGAGTAGACCGCTGCTGCACATGATGAGAGCCTGGAGTGTGGTGGCGCCCCACCTGGTGGAGGTATAAAAGCAAAACAAAACAAAAAACTTGTGTGTGACAGATTACCGAAAAAGAAAAAATGTAGGGCGGGGACTTGGTTCTGTTCATCGGTTGTTGATTGGATGTTGAGATGTGGGCGTGGCACTCAAAAGTGGATGCAGTTGAACAGGAGTTTTAAAGTCGGGTGAAACATCTGGAACAAGAAAAAAATGTTTAACTTCATTTTGTCCATGGGAATTGATTGGATGGTTGTGGTTTGCTATTGGTGGATCTCATGTGAGTGACAGGTTGCCCCGCCCTCGTCATCAGAGAAGAGAAGAGATGTTGCGGCAAGAGGGAGGGGACGTTATTTTGATCAAAGATTAAGAGGAACATGAATTAAAAAAAAAAAAAATGTGCACAGATAAATCATTTATAATAAACATTGCAATATTCCATAAAAAAACAAAAACAAGAATTATCCATTTTGATTTCATAGTGACTTTAAGTGGACTAAATGATTGGAGTACTGCATACGTCAAGTCAGTCTTTTTCACTGGAAGTTCCAGTTATGACATTTTGACTAAACATTACAAGCTAAACGGTTTTTCTTTTTTTTTTTTTTTAAATGTATTATATGCACAGATGAAATGTTCACAATACAATCTATACCATTTCTAAAATAGATAGAGTGAATATTCATTTAATGGCGACTTTAAGGGGATGTTCACACATACAGTGATATCCAGCTTCATTCTTAATGAGAGTTTTTCTGTATTTCTGCGGAGGGAAAATATTCTTCAAATGGAAAATGATTTTTAATCAATAACGTGTAAAGCTTTCATAACAGAACAACCATAATTT